>JARPRH010000860.1:428113-444249 GCA_031763665.1 Calameuta haemorrhoidalis
CCGGCCCCAATGATACAACGATTGCACACTGTTATGCTTATCATTTTACCAATATAACATGGAAGGCAAGTGACAAGGTCTGACGATAATGCGTTAACGAGAATTAACGAGAAATCGTTTACTTCTATTGAACGTGCACGCCCCTCTTCTTTCTTCGGATGCTCGTGCACTTTTTTACGTTTACGTAACTGCATGCATGCGTATCTCTGTCCTACGTTTGCGCTGTACCTAACGGGGTCGTCCGCACGCAGGGACGCGGACGAAACGCAATCACGCATATCTCTCACTCGCCTACGTGAGAGACCGTTGGACCTAATTATTCGATTTCACAAATCGTAACTGAACTAATCTGTTTATTAATAGCAGCCGCGATTCGAGTAACGTGTGGCGCTCGGATTAATTGCCGTAGGAGCAGTTCGCCTATCGAAAATATTTGTTGATAAAAGGGAAAAAAGATGCGTCTATGGGACGCACGCTCGTTCGTTCTCTTCCGGATTATGATTATTTACGCAACCGGTTACAAAGCGCTAGCGCGTCCGATAGCAGCATCCATCGGTCCATTTTGACAAACACGCTTGAAAGATAGTTCGAAAACGTAGGATTAAAAAATAAAAATACTCGGAATGGAAGTAACCACTTTAATCTCGGCTAGTTTCCTCAGTTAGCTGTTAGATCCTCTTATCGAGCACCGAAAGTCTTTGGAAGGAAATTTAGTCCTACCGACGACACGATACGTGTCGCGCGACACGCGCTACGTTAGATTTCTCCAAAAGGCTAGAAAATACATAGTGAATATCGGAGAGCGCGAGACGAAGCAAAATTTGAATCCGAATGACTTGACAATCAGTCGGTTCTTCTTTCCGTAAACTGCAGTCGGCGAATCCAGCGTCTCCCGGGATAATAAGTCACGGCCGGCGGCGCCTTCTCCCTCCCCTCTTGTGCGATGTGGTCGAGCCGCTTCCTACTTCATTTTAAATTAAGGAGAAACAGAGCGAAGCACCGAAATATGGAGATTACTCGCGGATCGGTGTTGCGCGACGAAATAGATTACGAAATAGATTATTTGACCCCGTGAAACAATGATTAATAGAAAAATATATGAATAAGTACACAAGTACCTCGTCTTGGCTAGATCGAAGTTGACTCTGGGTTTCGTGGAGTATGTATATATATATATATATATTCGACGTAAACACAGAGAGACGTCGCGACCTCCGTCCGTTATACTTCGGCTGTCCCCGTTCTCTCGTGAGTCCATCGCTAGCCGATAAATTTTATCTTGAGAAATCGGCGACTCGGCCGATTTTAAACGAGAAGTAAAACAAAAAACGGCGCTTCGTGACCACTGGCCGATTTTTATATATTTAAAAAAAAAAAAAATTCTACTGGCGTGCCCACGTGACTCGACGCGACGTATCCTGACGTATATTTTCGCACTTTTAGGTTATCTCCGACGCACGCTCGCTGTAGCCGCTCCGGCGTCTTCCTAGCCATTCTCGGCGTCGTTTATATTTAGATGAGAAGCTTCTTGTCGTTTCTTAGGAATTATTAGTGGTTCTCGAGCACTCTCTGACGGGGATGGTTCAAGAGAAAACCATTTGCGGCTGCACGTGACACCCGCGTGCGCGCGCATCCGCCTATCGCTTGTCCTAAGGAGACGACGGAGTTTCTTAAGTAAGAGGCGCTGCGTTCTCCGGGCTTATTCACAATCTTACGAATAAACACTATCTAGTGCTAATTGCTTTCAGAGATAACAATTACGAAGATATGGTAGGTGTTCAATGATATTACGTACGGTGTCCATTCTTTTTCCCTTTTTTTTCACTCAGGTTTCCTTCCATTTTCACAGTGCTTATAATCTCTCATTCGTGTATAACTTTGTCTTTGTTTATTGATTAAACAATTTTCCACTATCAGCTAGTCGCGATGAACAGTGACCGAAACTGGAAATATATTAACTCTTGAAAAAGAGAGATTCGCAATAAATTCTCTCAATAATTGTAAACCTGCTCGATTTCCAATCCATCGGATACTTTCTTCCTTCTAGTCTCGTCTCGCCGACTGATTCGCTCTTTCTCTATTGTTCTCCCAGTATGCATACGATAACAAGCACAAAAGTATAAGTCCGCACGTGCGCGCGTATGCGATCAGTCATTCATTAATGTACTCGCTATTTACAGTGAAATCAATAGGAATTTTCAACCTTACGAAATTGACGCCTAGGTATACAAATATATCATTAGAAATTAGAAATTGTTTTAATGGCGAAGAATTCTTTAAGTCGTCAACGATAATACTGAGGCGGACAGCTTGCAAGGTTTCTCGCGACGTCGCTGCCCTCGTGATCAAAGGTGCCACGTACCTCTTCTCCTTGGAAACTGTCCGCAATTTTTTTTTTTTCTTTCTACGTTTACTTTAACGTGCGCTCTCCCATATTTCCTTCCGCCTCTCTCGGATAATAGATGCGTGGCTTGGCACTTAATGGCTCTCATGCTTCCTTTTTTTTCTTCCTCGTTCGTCCTTTCTCTCGATCATCTTAATTCCCATCTCTCCTCCTCGACTAGCAAGTTTCTCTTTCACCAAAGGCAAATCACATTGATTGCGAGAGGACAAGACACCGTTCCTCAACACTATCACTATCACGTTTACTATGTTTTCTCACCCCTCACCCCTCACCCCTCACTCCTTCACCCCTTCACCCCTTCACCATCGGCACTATTATCACCGCCACCTATCTGTCAGCACCAAGCATCACAATCATCACTGCGATCGCAGTTACCACCGACTACAAGCCCGAGCGAACACTACTGCCTCCTCCTCTGTCGCGCTGACGAAATCTCAGGAGGGAAAAGCTAGTTTCGTTGCATGCGCTTTTGTACTAGAGTCTGGTTTCATGTGGAAGATCGGGTAGGCTGATACTCGGTGCCAAAAGTCCAAGTCCTTCCGGCGAGCCTGATAAGTCTCCGGCCAGAGCTTCGGCGCTGGCGCCACGGAAGAACGGCTGCGCCTCCGAGCCGCTCGCGTTTCCACTTTCAAATTCCTTAATGCGATGAAGAAGCGTCGAGGGCGGAATCGGTGGGATCGGCGCGGGTGGTCCATCTTCGATGTAATTAATGTGAAATCCTTCGATCACAGCCATTCCGTGCGGACTGCTCGACATCTCCGTAGGCGTGTAGTACTCGCTGTTTACGTCATCGAGACTGATTCCGGCGGCCAGGTCGTTCAGTTTCGCCTTGAAGTAGGTGTCCATCCCGACGATGTCGCTCGGGTCAAAGACTATGGAGTCGCTCTTGCCGCAAGAGCCACTTCGACAGTTGTCAAAGTAGAGATTCGGCAGATTCTCGAGCACCTTGTTCAAGGTCTGCTGCTGGTACTTGTAGCTCTCGCGCAAACGTAATACTTGATGCGCACTGAACTTTCGTATCTTGTTACGCTGGAAGACATAGTTCTCTCTGACCCAATTGAGCTGCCCCGTCGAGTAGTCCCGTACCCTTTTAACCTGTTGACAAAAATCGGGCAGATCCTTTATAGCGTCGTCAGTTTAAATTTCACTTCTGATGCCAGTTGAAAGATCTCGAGGATCGATCGATTAGACACAAACCTGATCGTAATACTGATCGCGAAGGGAAGTCAGGTGACTCGTGCCGTAATCTCGAATGTCTCGTATGTGTCGCATTTGACCCTCGTAGCTGTCGCGAATCCACTCGATCTGCTGAGCACAGTTGTCCTTTATCCTGTGAACCTGCTGAGTGTAATTCTCGCGAAGCCTCTCCAATTGCTGACTCTTGTACTGCTCGATGTTGTCGAGCATCTGGTAAATCTGCTTGGCGCGCGGCGTTACGCCGACACGACGGCAGCAGAGACACCACCTATTGCATCCGCATCTAGAACAGCACAAAGATCGCGTTTTACTTCGGTAACTCTACTTCTAATAACTAAGAATTACGTGTACGGAGTATAACGTAAAGTGGTGGCGGGTAAATTGAATTTTTCAAAAGTTACGTCGACCAACTGACCTCTCGAAGAGATATCTCAGGAACTGGACAAAGAGAGTGAGCAGCAGAAATCCAGCGGCACTAGCGGCCCCAACTCCGATGCTGATGATCTTGATCCGATGATAGGTAATGGGATCCATGTGAAGAGTGACGTAGGTCGTGGAATTGGCAATGGGATTAACGGCGAAGCATTTGTAGAGTCCGACGTCCTGCCGCAGAAGGCGGCTGATGTAGAGAGATCCGTTGTCGTAGAGGGTTATCCTGTCGTCGAGCCGAACACTGGGTGGATTTTTCAGGTCGTTCGGATGGTGCGCAGGAGGATGTTTGACGAAGGCATCGGGGAAGGAAGGATCCGGGTTCCAATGTAGAATCCTGAGCGTAGGTGTCACCCAGGTTATCGATGGCGCTGGATTCCCGTGGAACTCGCAATCCAGCAGTACCCTGCTCAGAAGACGATGTTGCCTGGTCGCGCTGGCACGCGCGAGGACAGGCGGACTGCAATTTAAGTATCTCAGGGTATCAATGGTGTCGAGGGTTGTTCCAGCGGCGCAGCGTAGGCCGGTGTCGAAGGCAGCGCGGTGCGCGTGGTCCTCGGCCCACTTGATGAACCAGAACATGCGGCAGTCGCAGGCCCAGGGGTTCCCTGCAAGCTGCAGCTCCGTCAGGGGCAGGGAGGCGATGTTCGCTGGCAAGAAGGCGAGCTGGTTGCCGCGCAGGTCGATCCTTCGCAGGTTGGCCGTGTCGTCAAGGGCCTTCGGTCCGATCTCGCGCAACGGAGCCTCGCTCATCAGGAGGCTCTCGAGTTGGTCGAGTCCCGCGAAGTCGCCGTCCCTGACAATCTCTATTTTGGTACGGCTGAGGTGCAATGCTCGTAGCTGAGGCACGGGTCTCCAAAGCTCCCGAGGAAGCACGGAGAGCCTCGTGTTGCTCAGGCTTAGCCATCGCAGGCTCGACAGCCCCTGGAACGCGACATTCGATAAGTTTGAGATCGGGTTGCCACCGAGGTCAAGGAACTCTAGGGCGCTTAGATCGGCGAACAAACCGCGTGGCAGAACGTCGATCGCGTTGTCGCGCAGCTCCAGGATTCGGAGGTCTCTCAGCTCCGAGAAGACGTGGGATGGGAACCTGGTCAAACGATTGTCCGAGAGTCTGAGCTCGCGCAGGGCACGATTGGGTTTAAATGTGTGATCCTGGAGCCAAACGAGGAAATTACCGGAAACGTCGAGCACTCGCAACAGTCTGACGGGTCCGAACACTTGGTAGGGGACGTCGGTCAGGCGGTTTCCCGAGAGGTATACTTCCTCCAGGGACTCGAGCCCTTGGAAGGTATATTGCGGTAGGTTCGTAAGCCGATTCTGCGTGAGGTTGAGGTACTTGAGACGGCGCAGAGGGTGCAGAAGGTCCGGCTGGAGGATGCTCACTCGGTTTTCACCTAGGTCCAATCTCTCGAGTTCCGGGGTTCCCCTAAATACTCCCGGTTCGAGTATCTCGATTCCACTTCGCGTCCAGGAGAGGGTTCGCAGGTTTCTGCTGTTTTCCAAGGCCGCGATTGGTATCGTCGATGCTCGAACGTTTCTCAGGATGACATCGCGCACTTTTGCTGATAAACCCAGACCAAGGAAACTCCGGTTCTCGCAGTAGAGCGTGCTCGGGCCATTTCCACAGTCGCACCCTTTTATTCCGATGCACGGACTCTGCGGTGATTCGATTCCCTCGACTCCCTCGACTCCTGAAGGCGATGGGGACGACGACAGCGGCAAAGTATCCGCGGTCGTCGTCCCCACGAGCAGCAGCCCGCCGACGACGTTGACGGCGACGATGATCTCGATGACGACCGAACACCACGTACCCCGAACCACCACCCGCTCCCTCATCCCTCCTAATACCTGCAAAGTGATTGGATCCAGTAGAGCACGAATCTTTCGTTTCGTTCCTTCTTCGCTATATAGTTCTAATCTCTTTCTCGCATCCATCCACGCGCGCATTTACGCGCACGCACACACACGCACACATTCTTTCACTCTCTCTCGCTCTCTCTCTCTTTCTCCCTCTCCCTCTCCCTCTCTCTCTCTCTCTTGGACGTTGCACGTGCTCCTTCTATTCTTCTCCCTTTATAATCTTTGTACGATCCTCTTTAGAGTTCTTATAAATTTATTGTGCGTATCTACGTTTACGTCGTATACAAAGTCAGCTGCTATCAATGATGATAATGACAAAGACGACGACGACGACAACAATAACATCGACGACAGCAAAAATGAGAACAATGACGAATATAAAAAGTAGACGTGTCACGAATAAAATCGTAAGGAACAGATCTCATAGGATCGGTTGGCTACGAGAGGTGCAGCAGGCCCATGTTTGACCGACGAAGTCGACCAGTCCACCAGTCCAGCAGTCGCGATCGCTCGTGAGAACCAAAGTGCCAAACGGCAAACCTACCTAATTCCTGGCGACCGAGAGAACCGAGAGAGGTTTTGTTCTAACCGTTCGCAAGATATTCACTGGAGCGATTTATGGACGCACAGGTGGCAGCGTGTGTAACGGGAAGCATAATGTCGCGTTTATATCGCGCTTTCGAGCATCGCGCTTTACTACTTTATTTACTTAACGCTTCACACTTTACTACGCGATCTCGAAGCTCCTTTGCTTTTGGTAGGCTTAACGCGTGTCACATGACACATTCGTGCATCCCGGCGGCAGACTTCCCGGACGAGCAGCTGCCGCGTACCCGAGACAAAAACTGACTGACTGGCGGCAGTATACACCGACTGCTGCGGCCTCCTCGTGGCTCCTGGTTGGCCGAATGGCAACACTGCGCGGCGCCGACGCACAGCGCTGCCGTTGCTTCTGCTACACCGACGCGCTCAGCGTCACCCTTGCCATTCACCATCGCCGTCGCCATTACCGAGTCGCTCACTCTCTCTCCCTCTCTCTCCCTCTCTCTCTCTCTCTCTCTCTCTCTCTCTCTCTACACCCACTATTGCTTTACTTTACAGGCGTCTCACCGAATATTACGGATCCTTCAGCCTGAACCTCGCTTCAATCACAACGAGGACGATCCTTCTTTTATCGAGCCAAATCTTATCTCTTCGTTCCCTCTTCGCTTCTACCTCTGCCCAGTCTGCTGTTAATCAAAACTCTTTTCGTAACGGTAAATCCTTTTATGAAAATCATTCCTCTCTCTCTACCTTGAAAATTGTTAAATTATTGCTTCCTCGATTCTCCCTGAACTTCTTATCGACACTGTACGAGCCTCCTCGAAGTAAATTGCGCTTGGGAGATAACCATGCAGAGCGTCCCTCCTACTATCTCCTCGACTCTATTGGCCTCGACATTTTTCTATCGTTCCTCCGCGAAAGGCGAAGCCACTCTGGTTCCGTGGTAGCACAACACGTCGAACACGAGACAAGAACGCGATGCCATCGAGACACGTCTAGTCCGAAAATAACAAACTCTTACATCAGTGTCTTCTTCGTAGCGTTCTCGAGGGGATTCCTTGCCACCTTTTTCCCACCTTTTGCCACTTTTGCTACTTTTGGCACTTTTGCCACTTTTGCCAGCGGGCGAATTCGCGTCTGCCAATCTTGCCAATCGACTAGAAGTCGGTGCGTCCTTCTTGCTGTGCCTAAATGCCACTTAGAATTAAAGGAATTCAAATTCCACTCGCGATGTTTCGAACGAACGGCTACTGACTAAACTCTTTCGACTTACCTCAAGCTTAGCCAAATGTCGCGTAGGCGAAATCGAGCGATCGCGCTCAAAGCTGGCATCTTTCTCTGCTGCGATCTAACCGCGCTAGATACGAGATCCTTCTTGTTTTGATTTTCGTAATCCAGTAAACAAAATATTAGATTTTGCCAAACGCTTATCGCGTAAGTTAGACTGAGAAATTTACACAAACAAATAATACAGAAGACGTTCTCTAAGGACGACGTTGATTGGTCGGTCGAGATGTTTGACGATACGCCGTATATAACGACTGATTAAACGTGACAACAGTTGATCTTTGATACGTTGATTGTGGTTAGGCAAATAAACTTGCTTGATCAAAGACCGAGAGTTTCGCTCGTCATTATACAGATGCGCGTCTCATTATTGATTCGTTATCGCGTTTCTCCTAATAACCTTTTTGCGGTTCTCAACTCGTTTGTATTCGCATGGACGAATACAGGAATAAAAATGGGTGCTTGTGGTTGGTTGATTAGCTCCAGCTAATAGCCAGCTGCTGGACGCCGTCTGCCCTTAAACTGAATCTGGTATTTGTTTGTTTGGTTATTTTAGTACGGGACTTTGGCATTTTTACAAGCATTTAATATAGAAATAATTTGGCCTGCGACACGCTTCTTTCTTCCTTGCTTCGCAACCTTATCAAGAGGATATTGACTTCTTCGGAGGTATCCTTGCTATTCACTGAGCGTCGGAAGGCCTGAGAAATTGATGGGGCTGTGCATTGACGATGCACAGGAAAATATAGCTAGAGTATTATACATGCACATGTATATACTCGATATTTTCAGCAGACCGACATTTCCTCGGACTCGTGCCGATCCCACCGATGCTGCTGCATTACGTTGAGTTTTTACAAGCTGGCAGATTCGGATTTTCATTGGTCGAAATCCAGTCGAGCCGCCTTGCGGCAGCAGCATTACGTAACCTCGAGAATGGTTTCCTCGACGCCACGTTGCAGGCAAAGGTTAGGGCGACTCAGGTAAAAATCGGACCAACAGGCAGGCCAGACCCGCCAGGTTGGACGGTTGGTTGCTGCGCTTTGCCTGATTTTACTGTTCAGCTCGGCAACGGCTATGCCGAAGCCGAAGCCAAAGCCAAAGCATCCAGGGAGCAGCAGCCGCGGCTGTGTTGGTAGAATCGGTGTGCCCGGTGGCACCGAGCGAAGGAGGAAGAAGAGAAGAAGGAGAAGGAAGGGCAGGGAGGAGAAGGGAGGAGAAGGGAGGAAAATGCCGGCGACTCCGAGTTGCTGCGTTGCTGCGAATGGGCCGAGCACAGCCGTGTGCTGCTGGCAGTTTGATCAGCTGGGAGAAACGCGGCGTTGCCAGCTCGAGTCGAATGGCCTGGGACAGGAGAGGCAGCCGGATCAATATTAATCGAACTGGCAACGTCGTCGGGCCTTTATTTATCGTCGTTGTGCCAAGCAGAACTAGAATTCAACCGACTCTGCCTCTTCGAGAGACTCATTGCCAGGGACCTGAGACTGGCTTAACCTTTTCGCCATCGTTTCCTCCACGCGATTCTTCATTTTTGTTGACATTCTTCAAAGGTTCATTTCACCACAGGGACGCGACCCTCGAAATAATCTTTTCGTGACGTTTCCCTCGTGGCGAGAATATATTCTTAGCCTCGCTGAGATTGTGTGGGTAAAGCTCCATGGAGAGCCGAACCTCGAGGGCCCCGCTCCGCCTTGCCTGTCATTGGGCGTTGTCATGGCGGCTCGGGGGTCGGTAAACAGAATGCTGCAGTAAAAATCGACTCATTGCCGTTGGACGTATTTCAGGGTTACGTTTCGCTCTGCTTCCGAAACTTAAGGAAAAGGACACCCTTTTCTCCTTGACTCAAAATCCCACAGAGCAGATCTCGACATTTAAGCTTAATCTTTTTCACACTCTCAATAGTTTAGCTAGAGGTCAGCTGGTTCGTACGTGTCGTGGACGTCGCTACGCACTACGTCTCCTCGTCGCGTCGTCGCGGTGTTTTCTTTCTTTCAGTCGCCCATTCAAGACGCACAAGCTAAGGTCGAAGAGTAATGCATAAATGAGCCTGGTTGGCCCGGATACTCTCTCCTCTCTCCTCTCGAGTACCAATCGATATGGCACAAGTTGCACAAGGCGCTTGAAGCTGGCATTCCGGGAGCTGCTCAAGGGTACCGCATGTACCGGCCCTGTCTCCCTCCCGAATGGACCATCAAACGACAGGGGATTCCCTTTCGACAGTTTCCTCGAATACAGATACTCCACTTCCGGAGGAAGTCAGTTTTCAGCCGAAGTTCGGTAAGCGCGTGAAGGAGTAGGATTCTGTGGATACATATACGTGTAGAGAGAGGTACATGCTTCTCGTTCACGTGCTTCCAAAGTAGAGTCGTCTGACGGCGCAAGGGTCAATGGACCATCCGGAGGAGACTGATTAAGGCATTCTGTATACTTTACGCACAGTTTCCGTTATCTCCACGTGGAAATGGCGCCCGTTGTAAAGTTACACGAGCGTCACGCAGCAGCGAGTCAGACTCCCGCATCGTCAGCAAACCCACATAAATATACCATCGGTTGGGCCTTTAGTCCATTGGGGGAATCTATCGACGGAACTAAAGGGATTTACTTTAGAGAAACTGAAAAAATGCTCGGAGAGTCTACGATTCGCTAAACTCTTCCGCAGCGTCGTTTCCAGAAGTTTCCATGGCTCGTTTATCGAAATGATAGCTCGGTAATGACTCGCGTAAAACGAGACCAGCCCTAACGGCCATTTTCAACATCGAACCGTTCCCAAGTCAGCATATGCATTGGAATTTTTAAAACCAGAACGGAATGCTTATTGTGCTTGATTTATCGTCAAGGTATAAAGGCAGTTTAAGTGTCGGACGCCGTTGGTCAGCTTTCCTAGAGGCTCTGTTACTCGAAGTGGAAGCCTGTAGGACTTCGAGACTAATCCCGCTTTACGGTACACTAGACGTTAAAAGTTCATGCGTCATGTGAAATGGATAAACATTCTCAGGCTTCTACGTTAGAGTAAAGAGCAGTGTTTCCAGAAGCGACTATCCCTGTGGCTTTCACGATATACAAGTTCCAGCGTTTCCTGTTTTCCTACCACTGGTAGTGGAATCTTAGAAATTCACACAGTTTCGTTCGAAAGCCCGTAGTATTGTTTGCTGCGAGTCGTTCCACCCATTTGTCTTCAGTCGAAGGAAAAAGAGAAAAAGACGCACGACCTAGCAGCGAAAGCAGCAGTACCTTTTCCATTTCGCTTTTTCTCTCTCTCTCTCTCTCTCTCTCTCTTCTTTGTTTCTTGCCACCTCAGGGATTAATTTTTTCCGATCGTCTACCCACTACAGACTTTACGTCCTACCATAATCCCGTCTCTCGAGGCATTACCAAAGCCTTTATTGTTACGTAAGCACTTATTCGAGTAAGCGGAAATTCGTGAAAGTACCTGAAATGGAGAAACTAATTCCTTATCGGCAACCTTGAACGGTTCGATGAATTTCTCGTTGGGTAGCAAGGTCTTCGAAAAGAATCGAAAGTCCGTTTATAGATGGCACAGTGACACGCATGACGATATAGGACAAGGTAAACTTTGTCTGACCGACAGCCATCTTTGATCTTTTATACGCGTTGCAACACCACGGGATGTAATTTCCAGAAGATCCCGAAATCGCGCGGACGGTCTACGGTGAGGCCTACAGCGAGGATTTTACGACGCCGTTCGCGTGAATCGTTTTTTAGAATAAATAAGCGAGAAGCTAACGGGAGTGCGTGAGAATTGCTAGTGCGGTAGAATTTCATCCGTTTACAATAATGGCGTGTTTGCTGATGTGGCGAAGACGCCATCTTAGCGGTTGCGTCGTCGGTTTACGTGACGAGCGAAAGCAGGCTAATGGCGAAGGAGGCTCGACCGTGGCGCCATCTCTCGGCCGCTTCAGTAGCATTGCTTTTATCGACAGAAATTCCTGAGAGATGTCGCTTCCATACAGAAAGTCGGCATAGCGCGGACTTACAATATGCGCAGGTGTAGCACTCAAAGAGCGGCGGTAAGAAAATTTAAAATTTTCATTGGTTCTATCTTTAATGTTTTCAGTGCACGCACTTCGTTAAGGCGGGTGCAGAACAGGGTCTCACCCCATCCGACGTTGTCCTGGCGGCGGACATCACCTTCTCCTGTGTAGCCGATCCGCAAGCCGCAAAAGACGTAAGTCGCTGATAATAGCATGAATCATGTCGACATCCAGGAGATTACGTTTGAAAATAAATGAATTGCAGATGGTCTTCGGGAACTGCGGAGTTCTTATGGAGATATCACCCGACAAAGGCTACGTGGAGATGACAGGAATCGACGCGGAGACCTCCCAGGACATCGCCGAAGCGATAAATGCAAAAGGTGGCCGCTACCTCGAAGCGCAGGTCCAGGGCAGCAAGACACAGGCGCAGGAGGGCACCTTGGTAATCCTGGCAGCTGGGGATCGGTCTCTCTTCGACGAGTGTCAATCGTGCTTCGAAGCGATGGGCAAGAACAGCTTCTATTTAGGGGAGGTTGGCAACGCCTCCAAAATGAACCTGGTTCTGCAGCTGATGGCTGGCGTCACCCTGGCTGGTCTCGCTGAGAGCATGGCTCTCGCCGATCGAGCAGGACTTCAGCAGAAGGACGTCCTCGAAGTACTGGAATTGACGTCCCTGGCTTGTCCGGCGATTCTCGACAAGGGTAAAGGTAAGGTCGAATCTTGCAACTGTTCTCGCACGTTTCATACGCGATACGTCAAAGAAATAAAAACTTATAAATATGCGCTCTTATCTGTGTCCTCCAGCTATCATAGAAGGAGGCTTCCCGACGCAGCTACCTCTTCAGCACATGCAGAAAGACCTAAGACTGTCGCTCGGCATGAGCGACCAGCTGGAGCAGCCGCTGCCCTTGGCTGCTGCGGCGAACGAGGTCTACAAGCACGCGAAGCGCTTGGGATATGGCGAGCACGACGCGTCGGCCGTTTACATCAGAGCCAGATTCTAACGAGCTGCGCTCTGCCATTATCGGGCCTTTTACTATATCATATTTATTGCAATACCTGCCGTCGTCTTCAGGCGCTATAATTCCAAGCACGAACGCGAACACACGAGGACAGCGACGACGACCACGACCGGACGTTCAAATTTTTGATCGTTACTAGAGGCAAAAGGAAGAGACAAGCGGAAGAGGAATTAAAGGAAAGAGCTGCACGCGCTTTTCCGGTGCAATTATATATAGAATAGAGCAAAGAAAGGTTACGCGAAGGCTTATAATGTGCGGCGGGCTATGTTTCACCTTTACCGATAAGCGCTTCGTCGATAATGTCAAAGAGCCCTGGAAGAATAAATTAACAAGCCGAGCGTCCGGTTGATCAGCGATAACTGGTATTTGGGTGGTATGAGAACGATAGATATATGCCGCATGAAAATTAAGGCTGGCCACGATGGCTGCAGTGATAGCAGTTTGCCGAACCGATAATCGACTAAAAGAATTTATGGAGCCCGCGCTCCTCCTCCTCCCCTTCACTTTAGCGAAACGAAGAAATTTCAACTTTGAACTAGAATCTTCGAGACTCATTTCCCATTACTGTATGGTTGGGTCAAATGTAAGCTGTTTACATTTGTTTATAAGGACGGTCAAAAATGAAGTACCGAACGATTTGTAACGGAGGACAAGGACGAAACAGCATGTACGAACGGATGGAAGGATAATTCATGTATTTTATCGTGTCGTTAGAAATTAGTATAACGACCAGAAAAAAATAAACGTCTGTTCTGAAATTGAGGCATGCATTTTTACAGGGACACTAGTTTAAAGCTACTCGACATTTTTTCAATTTCTTTCGATGATATTTGACACAAGCGTACGCGTTAACGATTAATGGGAATTGTGTACCTTATTAATTTGAGTCGATAAAAGCAAAAGTAATTCGCTCGCACCTGTCGAATTATGTGCCCTCAAAATGGCACTTTTACCTAAGTTAATCATTGTTAGAGAGACAAATCTATAATAGAGTGGACAAGACCAGGAAATTTATATGAGACGAGCACGCGTCGCCATCTTCGAAATCGATGCTCGTAGCAGCCTTCGATTAATTTCAAAATGATTTTAAGAAAAACCTCTAATCTCTTCAACATCCGTTCGATCGAGATTCAATTTCGAAACGCACCCTCAATTGAAATTTAATTCTCTCCTCAGCCGCAATATCTATCCGCGATGCTCCTCGCTCTGTCACCTCTGATCTCTTTGATTGCTGATTAACTTTTAGACGAGAGTTGCCTATTTTTATGTAATAGATATAAACTATCTAATAGTTTGGCGTAGGGGATTTATCCTAGGTGTAGAATATAAAGAAAGGCGAAAGTTTCGATAGAGCGGAAGTCGTGAAAATTCAACCTTTAAGTTTTACATGTCGAAAGATATCCCGGATTTGTTGCCGTTGCTGTTACTACTGCTATTGCTACTACTACTATTACTACTACTATTACTGCTATTACTACTATCGCTACTGCTACTACTTGAAATACTTTTTCGACTTTGGGAATGGTACTGAGTCGGATCGGTTAGGACACTGTTGACAAAAGACACCGAGCAAAAGAATCGACGCGGGATAAGACATCGTAACATAGATGTAGTCGGCTCGCAACGCGAGTTCCACTTTCAGGGGCCATCTTCCCGCGGATCAGACCGCAAAGAAGACCCCCTGTCAGTGGAACCGATGATGCGATTCATCTATACACATAAAATAGCATAACATCGGAACGGCTATTGGCTAAAGGCCATATCATATTCTATGTAACTAGACATATATGAATAACACAGTTATAGTTTTTAGTTACAATAATAATTGTACATGTAAGAAAAATCAATTGAACCATTAATAATACTATATGAGACACAGGCATATAAATATGTAGCTATACAAAAGAAAAAAAGGAATAAAGGAGAAGCAGAGTGCGCGTGTGCCCGAGTGCACATACGTACGTTGCGTCTGCGATACGTGTTATATGTTTTGTCACGAAATACTGGTTTTTGAATAAATACATATTTGAATTATCCCTTCGTTTCTCGAGCTCCGTATCTCCCGTTCGTCTCGCGTCTCCTTAGGATCCACCTTAATTCCCATTCCCAATTACTATGGCGGCACGTGCAGTTCAGCACGTTTGACGTTCTTTCCAATGTGGGAAAGTCCTGCCAGGTCCCAGCAGGCCCCAGTTGGCCCCACTCCGCCCCACTCCGCGCTGTTCCTGTTGCTGCTGTTGTCGCCTCTGTCGCCTCTGTCGCTGGTTAGAGAGTCCCGTCAGTGTGTGGTATTGGTAATTTCCGTAATGTGTGACGTAGGACAAAAGAGAGGGGCAAACGGTAGGTAGGTAGGTAGGTGCGAGCAAGGAGGTAGAGACCAGGCAAACAGGCCGCATGCGCGACGGACGATCTCGTGCGAGAGAGTGATCGTCTGGCTGGGTGCGACCGAGAGAGACCGAGAGAGACCGAGAGAGAGAGAGCGCGAGAGAGCGAGGGGACGGATGACACCTGTGGCTTGGCCCCCCGATCAGTCCCGCCGCGACTGTCCACGCGCCGCGTTACATCCTCGACGAGGACCACCATACGTTCGACGTCCACGTGACATCGTCGCCCGAGGAATCACTCGAGCCTGGCTTCTGGTATCCATAGTGTATCCGGTTTACAGCTGTCATCAGCGACTGCACGGCCAGACTTTGGAAAGATTCGTAAATAAGTTTACATGGCCGGAACCACGCGTTATCGCTCGACGTTTCCTGTCCCTCGATTCCTCCTTCGACTCGAGTCGATCCGTTGTGCGCAATTGCTTCCCAGCTCTCTCTCTCTCTCTCTCTCTCTCTCGAATTTGTCTCGGATCCGTTATCGTCGCAGCCGCCTATTCGCGCTCGAATAAAAGATGCTCCGCGCTCTCTTTATCTCGCACACAGGATCCGGCAAGAATTCCGGCCGCGGTTTACGCACGGCCGAACAGCCACCTCGAGAGAACGGAACGCGCTCCGTTTGTCCGACAATGCGCAACGCTGTTCTTTAGGAAGCTACACGGCACTGTGGAATTTCGTAATCGCTCCGTACACGACATCTTTTCAGTGATTTTACTGCGATTCCAGATTTACTCTTGCAATCCGCTTCAATTCTTCTTGCCGTTGCTCCTGTCAATTTCGCAGTGACTCCATTTTTCTCCTTCGCTCCAGTTTCCTCGCGGCTGTCTTTTGCTTTCGCACAGATTGCATAAATACGTGAAGAAGCGAGCGAGTCTTCGAATGACACTCAGACCCTGTCGTTCTCTCTCTCTTTCTCTCTCTCTCTCTCATGCGCGGGCGCGCGCGCACTCTCCTCCCGCCAACCTTCCACCTTCGACCTACTAATCGCCATACTACGTCGTACTCGGAGACATATTGC
>JARPRH010000860.1:470472-489154 GCA_031763665.1 Calameuta haemorrhoidalis
GCGACGACGAGAGGCCGATGGGCGCGTCGCACTTTACGACGGCCGTTCTGCTCGGCTGTTGACGACGGCGACGACGACGACGACGACGACGACGACGACGACGACGACGACGACGACGACGAAGAGCGCGCCGTGGATCAACCTGGATCAACCGTGTGGATCAACCGTGGAGCACGTTAGCACTTTTGAACGCTATTTCTGGCCAAGCAGCATTAATTCACTTAATCATCAATCACATTATCGCATCGTTAAATTTGATGATACTGTGTGCCAACGTATCACTGGGAATCCGATTGCGAGTCGCGTGCTCGGGAGGACGACTCCCGCCGCCACCTTCGCTCTGATCTTTCCTTTCCTCCTGCCCGCGACTACGCTCAGGCTCCCTCGTTGTCTCTCTCGGCAGCTACAGGCCAATTGCTCTCTCAAAATCCCTCTCGATGCGCCGAGTGGTCGCCACCATGCGTGGGCACACGTGTGCTCGTGTGTGCTCGTGTGTGCCCGTGTGTGCCCCTGCCGTATCTTTCACCGAAATAGATACAGACGCTCGAGTGCATGCCGATTGACGTCATTCGCGTCTATCGATCGGACGCCAGTCGAAGCTTCGGATGCATCGAAGACGCTAAAGACGCGAATAAGAAAAAGATCGAACGCAGATCGTACGCAGATGCAGTAGGTCCAGATTTCTCGCTTCCGCCTTTGAGCTCTGATTTCGGAAAAGATTCTCACATCCTCGGTTAATGCTGGAGACTTTTGTAGCTGCTTCCTGAAAAGAGTTGTGACGCGTCACGACGCTCGTATCGGCGTTGTGGGCGCCGACCCCCCTGCGACCTGCTGCAGCCTTTCAACTCGGCTCGCGACGGGGCGTCGGGGGTCACTCGAGAAAGAATTTCACTCAAAGCTCAAGTACGAAATTCCGAGAAAGTTATTGAGAATAGCGTCGAGCCAGGAAATTATCCCATATTTAAAACCAGCCGAAGCGAGTAAGATTGCGAATCGCAGTTTCATTCGGAGACACGAATCGTCACTGACGTCATACTCGTTTGGTCCAATAACGCGAATCCTTATCTAATTTTTCTTTTTTCTATGGTAACAATTTTGCGTAGGTTCTCCTTTACTCTAAGTGTCATTGACCTCTAAGAGAGAGAGAGAGAGAGAGAGAGAGAGAGAGAGAGAGAGAGAGAGAGAGAAAGTGTGTGTCTGTTAAAAAGTACAATGTAACGATTTCTGTTTCAGCGTGGACCGGGACCGTCTTCGGGAACGGGAACGACAGATCCGAGCGGCGATGTCGGTCCAGGCGGAGCAGGCGGCTGCAGGAGGAGGTCCTGACAGCCGTCACGGTCACCGTCATCACGGGCATCATCATGGACATCATCATCATTCGAATCCTCTTGCAGCCACCGCTCCGCTCTTTCGTGCTCCCGTCAGGGTGAGTCCTTTCAAACGTTTTATCGCTTCCCCAGGAACTCAGCCCGTCCGTCACGTCTTCGGGACGTCACGTCACTGTCGTCCCAGGATTTACTTTATACCTTCGACTCTGATTTCTCCTCCCTCGAGGATTAACTTTCGCAGCAGCTGCTTCTCGCTCATCGATCTGTCTACCGGAAGTGTTCCTGCGTTCTCTCTCTCTTTCGACTTCCGGCCGTAAAAGATTCTGCCTCGTGGATGCGATCCGTCCTTTCGTTTTCCTCCTGCTGTCTGCTCTTCGCTAACCTCTACATATTGCCATTTTTTTCCTGGGTCGGATTCGTTCAACAGGTGCCAAAGGTTTTTTACGCTCTTCTAATAAACCTAAACTGCCGAATTTCCATGAGCGACGGATTCTTTTAAATCGTTGGACGCGTTTCCAAGCGCCGAGCCCCTAATGACGAGACCTGCAGGCGGCGCCGTCCCTTCGCTGTTGGCTCTGCGGTTCTCAAGCGCATCACTCACCGGCTTCCCCGTAAGCGCGCGCTCCTTTCGCCAAATTATGCATACGGGTCTCCAATGGGCGTCGCAAGCAAGGTCGGCAGACGTATTGCGTGCTGCGCGATCTTTGCGATCTTTTAATGCTCTTTTCCTAAATGTTGCTCCTCCATGCGGTGCGGAGCTCAGACTCACTAACTAAATTTTTTTTATTTATTTTTTTTTTCAAAATACGTTCGTCTATCGGATGGAATGGTGGCTGAAATTATGTAAACGTTGGCCACGCTCTCTTGCACTGTGCTACAGTACATAGATGATTGCGCGTGTCTCGGGTGGTGGGGCATCCGAACGCAGAGATGAATCTCACTCACGTGGACCAGGTTGCTTTCTCGTAGGTAACTTTGGCTTCCAAGAAGCTCCCGAGAAGGATGTCCTTAGCTCGTTCCGGGTCCATTACGTCAGTAGCGTCGGAATCGAGGACTGTGAAGTCTGAGGCTCGGAGCGGGGCGGGGGGGAGGGGCGACTGTCAGCGGATGTAGCAGCTAGTCACGCTGGACACGCATTTCGAATTCAAATATGTTCTCTTGTCACATGAGCTCAATTAGCCTAATTAATGATCGTGACGCTCCTCGGTCAGCTGCTGTTCTTTTTCGCAATTTGGCCATTTCATTTTTTTTTCTTCCCGTATCAACCTCCTTATCCGTGAGATTTAGAGCAGTAATGGACATCAGGCAGCTTTTGTGTCAGAATGTGACATCAGTGACGTAATTTGAAGTCCAATTAACGAAAGAGTACGTAGAGATTCGACTGCAGTTAAACTTTGAGATTCGTTTCGAAGTTGTCAGATTAACGAATGTACTCCTCTTGATCGTTCCTCATACTTTTTTTTCCTTACCGGAAACTTTCGCGTGTCTAGAAAAAATCAATCGAATTGCGACTTTTGCACTACATAATATAATCCATGTGTTTCCAGTCCTCGTAAGTAATTCGCATCCAACGATCGTATTTGTAGGGCATCAGCGAACGACCGATATGCTCCGCGATGCAGTAATGGCCAGCGATAAGCCTGGGCTGATCGTAAGTGGGGAAGCGAAGCCCGTGATTTCTAGGTCATAGGTCATGCATACATATATCTATCTACGCTAAGATTGCGTAACACGTGCCAAGTAGTATGGCTGTAGGTAATATGGGAGGAGCGACGGGGAAACGACACGTATACGTGGTTCGAGCGTGAAAGAGGGAGTGGGTAGAGAAGAAGAAGAAGAAGGGTGGGAGAGGTGTGTGTCGGAACGATAAAAAAAATGAGAAACGAGTAAAATTTACATACGTGCTTACCGGCAGGAAGCCTAAAAGCCAGAAGCGATTTCGCGATTGCGCGATTCCAGCGAATGCAGAAGCTTTCGCGGCGCAGATATTTCTCAAAGTTCCGTTCGACGTCCAATGATCCACGACGCGAATGCTGCTGCAGGAATTGCGTCAGAGCTACGAGCCGCCGTTGTCTGGAGATGAAATCCGAGCAGATAGGAAATAGGCTGGGCAAGGTTGGCCATCCTGCGATGCGTCTCTGACGATTCGAGCGTGCGGAGGCTGAAGGTCGACGGAAGATTCGACTTCGCTTTGCTTTATTGTTCCATGCTTTGTCCCGGCTCGTTTCTTCGTTCCAGTTTCGTTTGGCCGGGCAGCTGCCAGCCAAAGTAGAAAGAAATGATGAAGGAACGTGGCGGAATGAACCATCCTCAGGATTACGGAGCAGCGGAAGAGTTTGACCCATTACTGACTCTCTGACCTGGTTTCGCGCGAGTCGACTCGCACGTTGAACCGAGTCCGTGTCTGGCGCGGGACGCCGACGTTGGACGTCGTGCCGGGGACGCCCATGCCCAACCGGAAACGACGCCATTCGGCACTCGCGGTCTCTTGGCTGCTCGCGCGTTATTGGGATCCCTAGAAACAGGCGGGCCGCTCTGTTTGCGCAGCCGGAAAAACCGCCTGCACTTTCCTCAAACAACGGCTCTTCTTTTCCTTTGGAAACGTCACTTGGATCTGTGGCGAACGGAAATGAGCGTTTAACGAGACGATGTCGCCTAATAGAGGCGAGCATCTTCATCTCCTCTCGATTCTTGGGGATGCTCGATTTGGAGGGTTTTCGATTTCACCTGTTAACTTAAGAGCGGGAAGAGTGAGCGAGGAGCCGAGGACCCCGAATCGCCCCGAACCGCCCCGAATCGCCCCGAATCGCCCCACTGCGTCTTCCTACATTATTCAAACTCAGCCGGAGAATCTCAGGGTGAATTTTAAGGGGCGAACGCGCGAGGCAGCTCGGAGCCAGCGAAGCTTCCTCCTTTTCCGTTCCGGGCGTCCCTTGTGACCCCTCCCCCCCGACTCTTGCCCTTTTTCCTGCGCGCACGTGTCTCTATTCTTTTTTATAATAATTTTTTCTCTTCCGCTTCATCATCGTTCAAAATTTCTACTTGTTAGTCATTGCTATCGGAATAAAAGTTTGATATCTAAACCACAGAGGACTATGAATCGAGATTACAATACAGGCAGTTCGCGACTCTCGTAATTGCACAGGGCTCTGCCATTGGTTCTGGCTCTGGGAGGCCCAGCAGAATCGTAACCGATTAACCCTGGTCAGCAACTCTGCTTTTTATCTTGCCTCCGAGCCATTTGACGTCGACGGAATCCCCCTCGTATGTCTGCCACAAGGGTTGCCCTTTTATACAAACATGCGGTTTTTTTATTATTCGAGCGAATTTGGCGCGTGATGCGTGTTTAGGAAACGGATGGACAGAGGGAATGGAGGAATGGAGGAATGGGGGAACGGTGGATCGTCGGCATAAGCATAGCTGGATGTATATCGGACCCATGTGAATCGCGAGGGGTAATCGCTTTGCGGGTTTTTACGATATCCCCTCGTACGCGTCGCTTCTATAGATACGAGGGAAACAAACTCGCCAAGCGACACATGGCAATTTTTTCTCTCTTTGTTACTCTTCCTCTCTCTCTCTCTCTCTCTGTCTCTCTCCCCCCTCCGAAGCTCTCGTAATCACTCGGTGCTTCGATCCTTCTACTATATGCTAGGGAGTAGATGCTCTTGTCTCTACCTTCTGACTATATATTAGATTCATATATAGTTTGTGCACGACTCCGCACAGCCACGTAGTCAGTCCAGTATTTAGCGTAATTCATTAAACTGCTTGACCCCGACGTCCGCGGCTCCGCACTACCATTCCCATAAGCAGCATCAGCACTATGGCGTTTACGCGACGAAACCACAGGATCTAGTAGAGTCCTTAGTCGACGCTCCGGATATGTAGACTCTATACGCAATCTGCCAGCCTGCTAGAGTCTATTTGGTACTGTATAGGAGTATATAGGCTACAGGGCGCAGAATGTACAGGATGTAGGTACAGTGGAGAGTTTAGTAGTGCGCGGTCTCTCTCGCTCACACACACACACACACACACACACACACACACACACCCTGGCAGTACGTCAACCGACGTTATGCCGCATAGCATATATATATACAGCAGTACACTTTACACACAGGATACTACAGCTGCCACACAGATTACACATATAGCGAACCGATGGTACATCGTCGCTGCTCCTGCTTCCCTTTTATCATCTTCGTCTCTCTCGCACTCACGAATGGTGAGTGGGAGGGCAGAATCAATACTGGTATGTGAGAGGGTGGGATAATGCGGTGGCTTGACGAGAATCGTACGCCCAAGAAGAGAAGCAAGAAGACGAAGGTGAGGGAGACTCCGGGGAGTGGGGTAGGACAACCAAAAGAGAAAAAGAAAAAGAAACATCGACTGCAAGAAAAGGGATGATACGGAATACACAGGGCACTCGCCAAATTTAATTATTTCTTACGGAATAAGTATAGAAAGGATGAGACGGATACGCAGCATGGGGTAAGCGTAAGCCTGATTAAGGCTCCGCCTGATTGCTCCGTTATCCCAGACGAGTGATAACACCGAGAAGCAACGTTCAAGCAACGTTCCTCCGATTCCTTCGCGCGATCGGCCGAGCGTCTTTCCGACTCCCTGACCCCCCTGACCCCCTGACCTCCTATAATTCAGTGCATCTTGCGGTGGCTACGTGAAGCACAAAGACCGATGCGGCTATCGCCTTCGCGCAGATGTCGAGCAGCCTGATTATCGCTGCGGGCTGGATTCGTTTGACTGTTTTATATCTTTCGAAGGAGTCGAAATAATCCGAGCGTCGTTACGCCCCTTCCTCTCGCCTCTCCACCCTTCTGTTACAGACGTCTGGCGTCTAGGGGTTAAGCAAGGATACGCCGAGGAGAGTGAGAGATCGGAGAAGAAGAGTAGCTACAGAGAGAGAGAGAGAGAGAGAGAGAGAAAGAGAGATAGGAATGAGTGGGGTTGGGTTGTCGGCAGATGGGGGGTGGGGGCGCTGGTGGTTACGAATGGAAAAAGAGCCGTCGAAAACGTCGACGGGGAACGGGATAGCGACGCCGTCGCAGCCACTACGCCGGTGCCGTCGGCTATGTGACTATGTGAGCGCGAGTGGGAGGGGGCGGGGGGGGGGGGGCTGGGAGGAAGATGGGGTAGAGAAAAATAATCGTGGACGAGCATGGAACGGGAGGGGGAAGGGAGGGAGGGTGGTGGGATCCAATGGCATCGGACGGACCGAGTTCTTTCTCTTCTCTCGCGGCACTCGGAGTGATTAGTAACCCCCCGACACTCGGAGGTGGCCGACCTCATCCCCTGCTTTCTCTCTCAGAGGTAGGACGCTAGTCGTCGCGGCGTTTCTCGAAGAACCTCGAGAGGCAAGAAGGCGAAATGAAGAAGAGAGCGAAGGAAAAAGAAATGAAGTTTGGGAGGAGAGGAGGAGGGCAAGGGGAGCGAGTGAACGATGGGGAAAAGAAGGAGCGAAATTGAAAGCAGCTCGACGCCGATCTCTTTCCCCGATCCTCTTGCCGTCCAGACGTTCGCCGCTCTTCTTCGGCTCCTGTATTGACTAGCATCGGCTTGGGAATGAAAAAGAAGCAAAGTCGCGACGGCGTCGGTTCGCAAGCGTTGACCTTTCATGCGTTTTTTCAGCCAAGCAGCCCCCGCCAATTCAGTGGAAGCGGAGATTGCGAGGAGCCAACGCAGAGTCGCGTTGAGTCGAGTCAAAGTGGAGGAGAATGGAGGAGAATGGAGGGGTGGTGGTGAAACTGAAGAAGCGCAGGAAGTCCAGGTCGCCGTGAGGCTGGGGGTGCAGCAGTCACTGAACTCCGTGCATTTTCACGTGTACAGCGACGCCATGCTTCACGGGTAATGCGTTCGGCGACGCCGCTTTGGGAGTTGGTCGAAACTGTTGGGAGACTCATTTGCGTTGATAGTCACTCTGCCGTGACTACCCCCGGCGTCCTTTAGGACGGAGGCGGCGACGTGGCCCAGGCCACTTGGCCAGGGGGAATTCTGCGACGTCTGAGCGTCGCTTCGATCCAGCAAACCCGAAACGCTTCTTCGTCTTTGCCATCGCACCCGCATCGAATTTCGACCTTTTCCAGACCTTTGACATTAATGGTACCGACGCCCCCGCGTCGACCCTGCTGCCGCCTCCGCGTCAACCCACTAGAATCACTAGCACCTTCGATCTTCCCTCGGCGCGGAGGAACATCATTTTCTACTCCCGATTCTCCGAGGACGCTGATCATTCGCCCGATCGATCCAGCCAGCGATCGAGATCAATTTCTGTGGTTCCGACCACACGGCTCCTCGAGACTCTCCGTAACAGGTGGCACTTGCTTCTGATTCTGCGCGGGGTCAGACTCTTTCGTCGCTGGAATTACTTTCTGATTAGGGTGGGAGGTCGCAGCGTATCGCAATCGGCCGATCCAGTTCTCCTCCATCCATCCTCCTTTCATCCTCCTTTGTCCTATGCTTGCTCGTTGTCTCTTGAGAAGGGTGGTATAGACGTCGCGGTGCTACGTCGTCGCCATCCCAGCGTCGTGGCTCTCGGCTGCCGCCGCTTAATGTGAATTTCCTATGCATGGAGCAACGAAACGTTCCCCCTGGAAAATACGGGAGTACAGACAGTAAGCGATGCGATGCACGTACGTTTTAAAATGGAAAGGAGGAGGCCGGCGGACGAAGTTGCTTCTTCTGCTTCTCTTCGTTCGCGCAGCGCTCTCCTCCCGCCCTCCTTCCGCTTCTCGCGCCTTTCATTTCCCGTTTCTTCGGCATTCTCTCTTTCGTGCTTATTGCATTTAGATTCGGTCGAACCTCCTGTCGGTCCAGAATGTCTTCCTCTCACTTGACGTGCGCCCTGAACTCTGAGCTCTTCTACTGGCCGTAGATGGCATCCTGGTCCAATCTGGTAGCTCTTAATTCTTCTCGTCTAAATATCCCAGGTGGCTTGAAAATTCCAATAAAGTCGCACGCGTGCGTCGTGACGCTTCACCTTCACTGGTGGCTCGCGTTATTTCCCGTGGAACTGGAATCTCAGTTGAAGTGGTCGGTCTAGGTCAGCCGAGTCAGAAGTCGCGCTCGAGTGTAGCCATTGTGGCAAGGGGCCGGAGGGCAGAGGGGGGCAGAGGAGGGAACGAAGAGGGGGACTTGCGAACGTGCTCGAACCCACGAGCAACCTCATCCAAAATGTCTTTGGCCCTTCCTTATTTCTCCTCTCCTCGCTCGCTGATCTCTTTTCGTCGAAGACTGCCGATCATTTAATTATTTGCACAAGTCGCGTTCTGCTCCCGTTGCAGCAGCCTCGTCATTATCCATCCGGAGTCGACTTCCTCGTGTCTGCGTTGTACTCGAGGAATTTGGCTTCATTATCGAGGTAGACACGGAAACCGGAAGCAACGCGACACCCGAGTTCGCGACCCTTCACGAAATAGCAGTTATTTTTCAGGCTCGTGTCCGGAATACCGAAGAACCGGATGAGCGACGCTAAAGTCGCAGCTTGTTTCGTCTCTCTCTTCTTCTGCTTGCCGCTGCCTGCCTCTGCCTGCGTCTTGCCTTCCACTTCCGGGTCCGCACCCTCTTGCCCCTCTTGCCCCACCGGCCACCTAAAAAACGCATTAGTTCCCCTGCGTCCCCCGCTTCGACATCCTTTGTTCCTTCACCTTCCACCCTTTCCCGAGACTCTCCTCCCCTCACGTAGTTCCGCTCTTTTCCTTTGCATCGCTCCTCAATTTTTCTGCTTTCCATCTTTTTCAACAAACTTTACACGTCTTGCCTATCCCTCGGTCGGGGATATCACTGGCAGCTGCATTTTTCTATTGGTCTGGATTGAAAAATTCCCTCAGAGAAGAGGCAACTTCCACGGGTTAATATTATCTTCCTCGCTTGCCGACTGCCGAACCACGCCTGCGCTGCTGCTGCTGCTACTTTGCGTCTCTACGCAAACTTCGTCTCGGCGTTGGTCGCATCATTTCGTTTGGTCATGAGATGCGAGCCAAAGAATATGAGGCAACTCTTCTCTTCCTTCTCCATCTTTCTTATCTTTCTCTCGGCTCCCGTTTTCATCGGTACGAAGTTATTCTCACTTTCGGCTAGTTTCTCACTCTGGACAGTTTCAATTCTATCGAATCCATTGAGACCATCGAGAGACGATAACTCACTAGCTCGCTCCCTGCGCGCCCTTGACGCCACTACGGCCTACGGTCGTTGCTGCTGCGTTTAGCTCCGTCGCCATCGTCGCCAAAGAAGTCGTCGGCATAGTCGGCATCTTTGACCGGAACATGATTCGCGCCGACTGCTAGTCTCCCGTGTTTCTCGGATCTCCGCTGATTCATCCCGTTGGCAGGATCAGTCGTGGAAGGGGACTCAGGGAATAACATAGGGAATTCGCGATTATTTCTAAAAGCTGTCAGCTACTTGCGTCACGCGCCTTTAAAATCGCTTCGAGGAAGACGCCGAGAATTCATTGGACTCGGTGCGAAGCCCGACGAGAGTGACTCTTGATGATGATTAGGGCAGATAGGGACCAGGTCGGGAGGAACAGTTGAATCACGTAAAAGCCTGAGGAGCTTCTCCTTTAAATGGCCGCTCTTTCTGATTCCAGGTAAATCCCGACGCACAGGATCGCGCCACTCAGCAAATCCAATCGAAGCTGGGCAATTACTCGCTGGTGAAGCACTTTGTGCTCGACGACTCGAAGAGGCTCATCGGCATCGAGGGCGTCCCTGCTAGTCCGGCGCCAGCCTCAGCCTCCGCTCTCAGCAGGACAAGTTCAAGTTCAGGGACGACCTCGAGAAGCTCACCGTCCGCCCAAGAATTTAAGAAACCTGGCGGTCCACGCACGAGCTCCAGCGGCTCGAGTAGTCACGCTTCTCAACGCGGTGGGTTCGTGAAACCGGCTGACGGGAAACCACCCTACAGTGGCAGGGGTAGCTACTCCGGACAACCCGTGAAACACGGTGGCAGCAGTAACGACCATCGCAGCCATGGGCTTCTTCCTGCCAAGGGTCCTCCTCCTAATTCATCCTCCTCCTCCTCTTCCTCCTCCACCTCAAGTATCTCCTCCTCGTCCACCTCAGCCAATCTCAGTGGGAATGCAAACTTTGACGGCGCTGCTGGAAACGTCAGCGCCGGAAGCACCGGAAGCACCGGAAGCAGGATACACTCGGTGGCTGGTCGACTGCCCAGGTTGCCTCTGGATAATGTAAGTGCCTGTCCTCCTCAATTTCTCGAGCCTTTGTTTTTTCCCCCCATATACATACCTATATCTGTCGCATGCATGGGTCAATCAATGGGAAAAAACTTGTCTCAATTTAAAGAGCAGCAAACATAAAAATTGTTTCTTCACCACGTCTCGTCTTTGTTTTACAGGGAACGAATAGCCGGCACGGAACTACCGAAAATTCTGCCGACCTCGAAAATATCCTGAAAGTGAGTTTAAGTGTATAAATACAAGCCGTAAATGCGCCATGTCGATCGGCGGGAATTTATGAAGGGGGAGACGTGAATCACGAGGAAGCGTCGCCTTCCGAGTTTCCGAAAGAGAGACCCTTCGTCATTCGTCTTTCCGTTTTGCCAGTCGATCGGATCGTTAGTCGATCAGCTGCTTACAGAATTGCCCAATTTCTATCGGTCCGACGTGTCGACGTACCAGAATCTCCTGCGTAATTCGCAACAGGTTTTTCAGCGATTGTCTATCGACAGATCTGCAGCTTCAAACGAATGTAGGTCCTTTGTAAAGAATTTCAAGGACTCGAGAGTACTCCGTATCGTAGTTTGACAATTTTCCACCGACAGCGCGATTCACGCTCGCACACTCGCTGTCACTCCGGCCCGTTGGACTCGCTCGACGTGCAGCAGTGAGCTGTGAATTATATTCTCACGGTCGTCCGTGGGAAAAGTCAGGTCGCTTCGGTAATTGCTCATTAGAATTTCATGTACTTAACGATCTCCCGAGGATCTCGAAACAGTCCCAGCCTCTGAAGGAGACGCGGACAAGACAAACTGCGATTCGCGAACTGTGCTTAGAATTCTGTATCGAGCCGCAGAGGCTGACGGAATCTTTTGCCGTATCCGTCGATATGTATTCGATGACTAACGAAATGCCGAGGAGATTCTTGGCCAGGGCGCCTATCCTGGCAATGACCACCAGCAGGAAAAGACAGTCGCGATTCACGCGGATGAGTCAACGAGCTCAAGAATATTCTTGGAGGACGCGGCCGCGCAATTGTCTTTCAAGTACACGTTCGTCTTCCAAGGTGCAAGTACTGTTAATTCTGGCAGCTCCTTCCAGGAGGGATTTCTTTATCGGCGTCCCGACGCTCATTCTCGATCATTCAATGATGTCCGCGTGAGATCTCCTACTCCGATCTTCATTCTGCACATGCTCAGCCAACGAGTCAATCGGTCAATCGGTAGCGGGTACTCAAATATATTTGGGCTTGAAGCCCACTTGGCTACGCATTCTCGTGTCTCGAGACAAGTGAATTAACATCCGACAGAAATGATATTAAGGCTGCTCCGTGTGCCCATCAAACCTACGTAATATCCTGGGCTCTTAAGGTCAAGACTCTTTCCGCTTTATACTGCAGGCAAAAGCACTACCGAGCCTAACTTAATTGTTCGTTGTTCGGCTGTTTCAGGAGATGATGATGCCGCCGACTCCGCTGACGGCGATCGCACAGACCCCGAGGAAAGAGCTCGAGTCAAAGTTCACTTTCAATCCTGTCCTCGCCAAGGTGAGTCATTGTAGAATAAAGCCAACCGGAAGATGCGCGCGCACGTCCTTACCTTTTTCCTGGCTGCTCATCTTCCCGTTGTCTCGCTGCAAATCCAACCGTGCTGTTCCTTATCCTTTCTTGCGGTAGTCACTTTTTACACGATCGCAAGCGTGTGTTACTTTCACGTTCGAATATGTGGAAATAATGAGACACTCGCAAGTCTGTAAAAAGTGACTACCTTAGAAAAGGGATAGAGAATGATACGGTTGGATTTCCAGTGCTGGCGACCAAGTCGCCTTCCTAATGTCTAAACCGTAAACGGAGCCGTTTGTTGTAGAGTTGGTTCACGGGTTCAATGTGTTTTTTATTTTACAGTTGGCAAACAATTCGATTCTTAACAAATCACACGCTTTCCGTAAGATCACGTAAATATACGGTGAAGCAGAAAAATAAAAAAAATTTCAATATAAAATCATGCACGTGTATAAATCGTTAATGAGATCTGTATGCAGAATCACGCGTAACTTGCTAGGGAGCAATGTTTTTGATCTGTCAAAAACAGAAATTGAACACGTGGACCGACTATACGCAACTATCGCCGGCCTAGATCTACTTTGATCAGTCACAATCCTTTCTTGCACCCTTTCTCTTTTACCTCCAGCTCCACGCCCATCTCCATCTTCATGTCCATCTCGATCCTCCGCTTTCCCTCTTCCTCCCGATGTCTCCGACTCCGAAAATCTGCTTGACTTGAGGTCGGAGGTCGAAACTTTGGAGGATCCGAAATATTGGAAATAAAGAAGAGGCCGCAGTGCTAATCGCGATGAAGTCCCAGGAAAATTCGCGTTAATCGCACGGAGAGAAGTTGAGTCCCGCTTGGCAGAGCCTGGCACTGAAACCTGTGCTACTTGGCTCCGACTCAAGAATCGCGCAGCCGATTGGCCGATTGGCTCCGCTGCGGAACGTGTCTCGCGACTCCTGCTGCTCTCGCGAGAGGCGCTGCCGCGGAGCCTTTAAAATCCCCGTTAAATTAGCCGGTTAATTTGGGTTAATTCGCATTGGTTAATCCGACCCAAGTGAACCTTCATCCCCGAGGCTCAAGTCTCGTCCGGGGTGTCTCTCTTTTTTTTTACTCTCTTACCTGGTAGCGATCTTTGATCCTCAGCTTTCTTCCCCTCGAAGAGTTGTCTATAGTGATCTATGTAAATTTTGATTGGTGTTTTTTTTTTATTTTTACAGCTGACCGAAGTCCCACCTGGCGAAGCTGCGAAGCCTCGTAAGTACACACACACATCGATACTATTGAGTTCGCGTTAGCGCGTTTTCCTTTGATTGGCGCTCTGAGCACGACTCTGGAATCTTCTGGGCTTCGTCCTTAGCTAAGGGTCCGTCTTAGCCCAATAGACGAAGGAAGAAACCTGCAGCTTCGGTGATCTAGATCTACCTAGCTAGATGTCAATTGGCAAGGGAAGCTGCCGATGCTTCTCTTGCTCTCAATTTCCTAAAAACCACTACTCGTGAAGATCGTATCTTTCTCTTGGCGCTAAACTCGCGATAAACATTGATAAGGTTCCGCGTCTCAGAAACAGAGTGGACCGTGCGCACGTGTGGAGAAGCAGCAGCAGCCGGGATGACTTTGCTCTAAATAAACATAATTCGGTATCATTGTTACATAACGTTTCGATAAGTTGAGCCCGATACTTGGTTGAAATTGAATACTTGAAAAGTATAAAGCTCCATACACATGTCTTCTCCGAGGGCAGTAGCCTCATTGTGCCAGAATACTTTGAGAAAACAGCATCCCTCGCGGCATTTTTCTTTTCCTTTTCTTCTTATCTGACCTCTTTCTTTTCCTCATTCTCGAAAAACTACCCTCGCAGCCCTTGCAGGACGTCTGTCCATGTGTCCATGTGTCCATGTGTGCGTGCGCGCGCACGTGTGTCGGCTGGAAATTCTTCTCTCAATTCCTGACAACCCACCCCCACTGCCACCTCACTTCACCTCCTCAGTCTTCTCTCTTTCTCTCTTTCTCTCTGGATATTCGTATTGGCCTCCCTCCCTCCCTCTTTGGCTCCCTCGTGGTTCTCGCCGAGATAGCCCCACGAGAGGAAGTGCTGCGAGTCGAGCTGGTTTCTATGGAAACGATTGAGCCAACCACTTCGGCGCTCCGGCGCTCCGGCATCCGGATGCTAGGCTGGAGCTCAGTGATGACGACGAGAAGCTGGAAGCCGATTGGGAATATAAGAGCTCAATAGATTTAATGCCAAATCCAGGAGGGCTGCTCCGCTTGTGCCTTTGAGTTTCTTCGACGATCAACTTGCCGATTGCGCGCAGCTGCGCGAGGACGATGCCAGCCGCGCTTCTTCGCTGCGGGAGTTCGGCGATAAGACGATGCTGCGATAACGCGACGTTCCTAATTGAAACGTGGAACTCGATTTTCGATAAACCAAACTCTACGTCGTCCGTATCGATATTAGTTTCGGCCACTGTCCGAGCAGCAGGGGAATTGTAGGATCTACGATCGTTCGGGCTGCGAATCACAGATGGACCAATGATGACAATGATGACAATGATGACATCGAGTCCAATTAATTCGATTTCTTCGTCCAAGTCCTTGCGACTCGTAGATTAAATATTTCTCACGCGTCTTTGACATTTCAGATAAAATTCTCGTTACCCTCTTTTATGTCCGTGCAGTCTGCTCACTCTTTATTGAAATAATTGAACTTTCCTTAAATTAGTTTCTTTGGCCTAAAGGTCTAATCTTAATCTCCTAGAGATTCGTTGCCGAGCTGCTGCTAATCCCTAGGGCATCGACAAGGAATTGCATGCGATTAATTATTGAAATTGCTGCGAGTCATCGGCGCCCGAGGACAAATCGCTGCGCGATGGGAATTCAGTTTCGAAATAGAGTTTTGTCGAAAGTCGCCAGAAGTATTTTGCCAGAAGCGTCCTCGTAGTTCCCGGGCGAACGAGATAAAAGCGATCGCGCGTTTAGGCAGTATCAGGCAGCATCAGGCAGCATCAAGCTGGTCCAGAAAGATGACATCCCGAGCAACCGAACTGAGCCGCTATACCTCTTGTTCAGCCTGCTCCTCGAATTCTTCTATGAATTTTTTTCTTTCTCTAAGAAAGGCAGTTCTTCAATGGATTCCGTAGGTCGGCTTATTACCGAATGCAAAGAAGATACCTGTTGAGTCGTCGGGTCAAGGTCGTCGCTTCTAGATCCACTTAAACATCCTCATCGAGGTACTTCCCTCGGAATACCTGGACGCGTGTCCATGCGCGTCGACGTCCCTGAGGTCGAGGCTTCTTAATTCGGATTTTCATTAGGGAGAGGAACATTTTAGCGCGCATCTTCATCGTCGCGATGGTCGAAAAAACTATAGTCGGCAGACTGGCGGCCCAAATTTAATATTGAATATCGATCTTGCGCCGATGGTTATAGGTGGCATCGAGCGGCTGACCTACTTGACCAATAGGAGTCAGGAACGTAGCTGCGCGATCCCATCGCGATGAGGAAAGTAGAAAGACGCCGAACGGGGGGCGGGGGGGACTTGCAGATCCCGAGGAAGAAAAGACAAATTTAAAAAGACGCCGCTCGTAGAATCGAAAGTGCTAGCGTAGTTATTGGCTGCACATACGTGATAACGAGCGCATTCGTATGGCCGTTCGTGCGTGGTGCTTTCACCCTCGATCACCACGGGGGTTGCTGTCGCGATAAATAACCGGAGCACGAGGGAATCAGGGGATGGGGAGGGGGGAGGTCGGGAAAGGTCGGCGCTAGTCGGCGGCGGAGGTCGGGGAGGAGTTGGAAAGGCGCCCGAGGCTTCACTTGGACTCCTGGGGGATGGGGAGGCGAAAGGGTGGGTCGATATCAAACTCTCTCGGTCTTCCTGCCTCCGCCGAATAACCCGAGGGGGGAGAGGGGCCCCAACACACACAAGCAGCTCGCAGTTACTTAGCGTGATTAAACCTTCCACAATACGCTTCACTCGCTATTTCGTTTCTATCTTTCCATCTATTACTTCCGCGAGAGAAAGAGGCGGCGGCGATCAGCTGCCTCCCCCTTCCTCCCCCTCCCCATCTCTTGCTGCGTCTTCCGTTTCTCGCGAGGAAGAATCTTCTCGGTTCTTCCTCTCTTCTTTAGTTTTTCTTTTTCTTCTCCTTCTTCTCTTGGACTTTAGTCAGACGATGATGACGACGACGTCTCACTCTTTGCAACGTTCGAACGAAATCATTTTTAATGACTCCCAGACAGCTTCTGCCGCTGGCTGAAGGAACCTCGACCTCACCTAACCTCCTAGCCCAACGTGTAGCGAAGGCAATAATGGCCAGTGTGCAAACCAGTTGCGAATTCCAATACAGCGACGGGCCATTCCTTTTATATTTTTCATTTTCTTCTCGGGCACTTGCGTAATCTCAGGAAAGCGCAAAAGTGCTAAAGGGCAAAATCGCAAAAGAGAAAGGACAAGATACAGCGCGAGCGATTTGAAAGAAGCAATTAAAAGAGAAACAAGGTTTGGACGCGCGTTCAGCGTCGCGGCGCTGTAGCGCACAAGAAGGAGGAAGTCGATGACCCATCGGAGACCGATCCTTCGCTATGATTCCTGCTCGCGATTAACACGATCTCGTTTCGCTTTCAATCTCCGACTGGACGTTGGAGCTGATTATAAAAAGAAGATTAAATGGAAATAAGACAGAGATCGAAAGTTCATGAAAGACGCGAAGCTGCTCCGGCGACGTCGTTAGGAAACAGGTGCGACGCCGGCTTGGAGCTCGGACTGCCGGCGTGTGCCCAGCGTCACGATCATCGGACCACCTGGAGTCGCCTCCCTGCTTCGTTGAAGAGTCGAGCGAAGCAATGTGAGGAGAAGGAAGGAAGCGCGAGGGGGTATCGGGGTGAGGGGGGGGGGGGGGGGCAAAGATCTAGAGAAAGCGTCGAAACTGGAGGGACGACTGGAGGCGTCTCGTGAAATGGAGGCAATTCCGTCCGCGAGAGCGCGCGTCGCCGAACGGCTGCCGGATGGTGGAAGAAGGCACAAACGTGGCAAAACGGTAGACGCATAGAGCGACGCCGTAATGGGGTGGGCAGCCGGAAAAAGGAGGGAGAGGACGTCGTCGTAACAAAGCCATCGAGGTGCGCGCAGGTGAAGCCGCCGTCTGCTCGACAGGCTGCGTTTACAACGCAACGAATGGCGCACGCACAACACATACGCGGCGGGACTATAGGAGGTTGCACACACAAAGCAGCAACAGCAACGGCGGCGGCAGCAGCAGCAGCAGCAACTGCCGACACTGCCGACACTGGCAATGATGGGGTTCGTAGAGTTTGCCGGCCGGTCGGCCAGCCGATCCGCTTGCTCGCCAGCCTACCAGCCAGCCTACCAGCCAGCCAGCCTACCAGCCAGCCTACCAACCCACCAGCCTGGCCTGCCTGGCCTGCCTGCCTCAGTCAACCGAAGCGCGTCTCCGCGAATATACGCCGATAAGCACGCGCGCGCGCTACTACGTACACGTTCACGTATTGTTTATACCCGTGCGGCGTCGCGACGCAGTGATACGTTCTGAGATACAGTAAATGCATTGGCGACGCACGGTAGCAACTAGTGGTAAAGAGACGTCAGCGAAGAGTTCAGCCTCTGCCTTGGCTCTTTGGTGGATTGACGTGAGTGGAGTAACGTGATAGTAAAGAAGTGGAGAGAGCGAGAGAGCGAGAGAGAGAGAGGGAGGGAGAAGAGGGCGAGAGGAGGGAGGGAAGGCGCCGACGTGATCCGCTACGGCGCATCCCGTCGAATGACTGAGCGTCCGCGGCGCGTGCGTCCTCGTGCTCGAGCCATGTGCTGTTTTCCTCGTTTTCCTCGATGACGCGTGGATCGCAAACAAGACGCCAAGATGCAAAACGAGCAGGCGGAACTCCCGAAGGTGAAAGGTCGCGATGCAACGTCCAAGGAAGGACGCCGAGTGGAGCAGCGCAGCTCGTGAGGCGCCCCGGGAGTGAATAAACAGTCGCGATTCCAGAGGCAAAATGTACACAAAGTTCGAGCTGCTTCAGGGCATCGTCAGCTACCTCCTCGTATCAGGTGCAAAAGCTGACTAACCTTCTGCGCAAATCCCCACCTTACTTTCACTTGTTTTTATGGACGCGAAACGAGCAGCAAAATTGCGCGAGAAGGCAAAACTTTGACACTCGCCGAGCCTACGTGATTCATGCGGTTTAGCCGTCCGAGCTCCGAACTGCAGGGCAGCATCGTCCCTCTTTGTCTTTCAACCCCTGTAATTCCATTCGTTCTCACGCTCCTTCCTGGCCGTCCTGCCCCCCTGTCCCCCTGCCGCCGTTCCGCCTCCATTACATGTATTTTCCCCTCCTCCTTCCGTTTGGCCCGTACTCGCTCTACTTCCACTTTTCATTTCCGTTTCTCTCTCTCTCTCGCTCGCTCGCTCTCCCCCCTCCCTCCCTCCTCCCATTCCTATTTCTATGCTGTGCGTACGTGTCTATATACCTTCTGGGTGCGTGTGTGCGTGTGTGCGTGCGTGCGTGCGTGCGTGCGTGCGTGCGTACGTACGTGTAGCACATTGCGTACCATTGTTTACTCAATAGCGTTGAGACAGAGTGTACTCGTAAGCTCA
>JARPRH010000860.1:519656-580923 GCA_031763665.1 Calameuta haemorrhoidalis
CCTTATATCGGTCAAACATCGGGTCATTGACTGCGTCGGCCGTGTTTTCTAGGATCCTCCGGAGCGATATTCAAAGCTGTGTATAATAAACGCTCGAAACGACCGAAAGAAACTCTCGCGTTTCTTTTACCTGAGCGACCGGCGGTCGCTTGCGCAACGTTCCTCCCGCACCCTCCCCCCTCCCCCCTCTCCCCCTCTCCCCATTAAATTAGCTTCCGAAACTTCCCCCCTCGTAACGAGCGGGACAATTTCTCTGGCATAAATTGCCAAGGCTCTCGATTTGCATCGGATTCTTCGGGTGATTTAGCATGACTTTCGATTTGCACTTTCCTTTTGACAGGACGAGGAGTCCTCCATAAAAAAAATTCAATGGTCTCCGTCTACGATTCGAGCTACCCAGCTGACATTTTCCTGTGATCCTTCGAGACTGGGTCGGCAAGCCAGTAGGTCGCTTTGGTATTTGCCTGACATTTATTCAGCTCGACACTGGTCCGACTGATCCTGATCTCCGTAATTCTCACTCCCAATTAAAGAACCCTCGTCCTTTTGATTCAACCTTTTGATTCATTAATTTCCTCCGACTCTCATTCATCCTTTACCTCTGAAATATCCTTTTGAGTCCTGAGGATTGGTTCGGGGTCTGCGGTTTGTGGCCGAACGCGGAGTGACTCGCAATCAGCAATCGGCCGATTTTCGCTCGTACGTAACCCGCCCGGCTCGCTAGAGCAGTATCTCGATAGTCCACGGTTCGGGCGACTCGCAACGCTCGACTCCAGCAGCGCCGGAGCCCGCATTTCGTTATTCTCAGTGACATAATCAGTGTCACTTGCGTAATCAGGAACGTGCGGCAACCACGAGCTGAAGACATTTTGCAGTCTTTTATAGTTCAACTTAAGATTCAAATTTTATGAAAAGTTTACGAGGCAGCCGAGTGACGAGCTGCGACTCTCGTAAAAGTCAGCGGCTCCTTTGGAGCAGGCAGATCCGCGGGCTCCGGGCAGTGAGTCAAGGTGGCTGCAGTAACGTTGCAGGAAATAGAGGAACAGCTGGCAAGCAGCAGAATCCTGGGACGCCGTTATTCCAGATATTACGCCACGCTAGGATTCCTTCCTGCAATTCTCTATCTCCGCAAACTTGCAATTCCGCAATTCCATTAATCCCGACTCCGACCGACCCTCTTCTTGCCAATCGCGTTCCTCAACGTTTATTGGCTCCTCTGGCTCCTCTGGCTCCTCTGGCTCTTCTGTCTCTTCTGGCTCGGCTGATTTCACTGGGTTCTCCGGGAGCGAGTCGCCATCCTTTCCTCCAGCAGCCAGCATCGCGGCGATCCGTGCGACCGTCCACGCCTCGCGATTGGCCACTGTTGCCGACTGTTGCCGACTGTTGCCGATTGTTGCCGACAGTTGCCGACAGTTTGCCAAGACACAGTCCCCGAGCCAACTGCAGTCAGTCTGCGCCTCGCGGTTCGCGCTTCAGCATCGGCCTGTCGAGTTGAGTCACGACGCAAATATTCCTCCAAGTCCGTCTTGTTATCGTTCGACGCAAACGTCAAAAAAGCTCGGATGGAAATTGGGCCACGTGCAGCAGGACTACGCGAGGCCGGATATACTTACGCGGGACGCGATCAGATCTTCTTTTTCTCTATCTTGTTTCGAGAGTGGAAAATAGTTGAGAGCAGAGCAGGAAACGCGGGAAAATTCAAAAGACAGTAAGATGGAGTAAGGCGAAAACGAGGCTCCGATAGAAGAAGGAATTTTCTGATGAAGGATTATCGGGTGGGGAAGGCAGGAGGAGGAACCGGAAGTAGAGCTCAGTTCCATCTCGAATGACTCCTTCCTCGCGTCTCGCGTCTCATCTCTCGGCATCCTCTCCTCTTACCTTCTACCTCCTGGCTCCTGTTCCAGCCCGACTGTCTAACAATGCCACGGAGGAAACGCGTGGCCAGCCTACCGTGCCAGATCCCATAGACCCTCGGGCGCCGAGATTCCTTCGGTTTCCCTCAATACTGGCGAGTAATCGTCTCGGGACTTGGACGGGCGTCAGGCGAGAAATCGCTTTTAAATCGAAGGAGACGTAAATCTTTGGGCCTGAAACGGCTGGCAAAGTAATAACCAATAATGTAATCGAGGATCTGTTATGAACAGCCCGTTACGTTGGCGCTTGTACCTTTTTGCCTGATAGAATGGTAGAATAATTGTTTGTGCGCCGGATGTCCGCACAACGGAAGTTACGGTGTCTAGAGCGGCGAGGTTTGATCGATATTGTAGCCCGTCGTCCGGGTCTGCGAACAGAGACAGAGTCTTTTTGCCTGCAGCACAGTCGCTTCGGGCGCAGCACCTTTCGCTCTGCGTTTTGCCGTGAATGCCAAGTAGAGTCTGCTGCTGCTGCTGCTGCTGCTGCTGCTGCTGCTGCTGGTTGTTTTGCAATTTCCGGCACTCGCTGCCGACTCGGCTAGGCACGTCGAGCGAATGTGCGAAGGTGCGAAGGTTGCCGCCGATCGCTCTATCGAAAAGGGGAACGAGTTCATCGTGGGCGATTCGCGTGGGTCGCCCATCCAGTGTCCTTTAGCTTCGCGAGTCGCGTGATCGAAAATCCCTCGCGCTGCGAGAAGGAGAAAAGGTGCGCGACGCGAATGTGATCGACAGTGCGAATGTCAGTGGAAATTTGCGATTCCTCCCAGCCAGCCTGGAAAAGTTCCGAAGCTCGGAGGCTTTAACCTCTTTCCGTCCGAGACGCTCCGACGTCGCGACGCTGTCTTTGGTCGTCGTAGGAATCGAATTTGACCTTTGACTCTTGACTCTGGTTTAACGAAAGTTTAAAACGCACTCGCGGTTGATGATCGTTGATGCGGAGCGCGGAAGGAAGCGCGTGGGAAGCGGCAGAGAAAAAAGAAAAGTTCGAGGAAGGAGGAAAGGAGGGTGAGATCCGACGCAAACCCGACTAAGGAGGACTCCGTGAAATCCTGAGAAAAACGCGAAGCGTCGGCTTAATTAACCGAAAGTCCAATCAGGCGCGCCTGAGTCTATCGGTTCGTCGTGAAGTTCAGATGAAAAATGGTCGTGTCCCACCGGGAGCCGAGCATCTCCTCGAACATTCGCGCCATCATCGAGCAGCTCAACCTAAATCCTGTCGAGCGCAGGAAGTACATCAACAAGAAGACTCAGAGTCAGGAGAATCGTCGATGCAAAGGCGTCAATAACGTCAATAACGTCAATAACCTGACGAGAGTGAGCATTGGAGTTTACGGCTGCGAAACCGTCGAGTACGACGTTTACGCCAGCACGAAACGCAGCAACGAAAGTCAGAATGCGAAGCAGAGAGCAAACTCGAGGCAAAGGTTGCCCGCAGCGGAGCGACAGTCGACGGACGTCGAAACGCAGAAACGCAAGCAGCGACCGGGCCAGCATATCGAGTGCACCGAACGCACCGAACGCATCGAGAAGAAGGTAACTCCATGGGGAGGACTGGCTCAGAATCGCCATTGGAGAATCCACGAGTTATGTAGTAGAACTCCTAGTGGAAGATCTCGTAAGGTCTCCGAGTCTCGAAGTCTCGAAGTCTCGAAGTCTCGAAGTACCTTGAAACTAGCTTGTCGGCTACCTGTAACCGGTTTTCCCGATCGCGGTTAAGTGCTCGCACTTTGAGACTTAACGGTACCAGCTAGAACTCGCGAGTTTTACTTTGTTGCCGAGTGTCGAGTCTTCCTCCCGCAGCTTTTGAGTATCCGTGTTCCTTCGGTACTCCGGAGGCTGCCAGACTCCCGCAATTAGGCACGCGTTATTCGAGGAGTTCCGACTGTCGAAATGTCGCTCGACGGAAGCGTCGCTGACTGCGGACGTTCGGAATATCCGCCTGTGAAATATAATTTTTCCCAGAATTCTCGACTCCCGTTATCTATGGATTTCTCGTTTATGTGCAGATCGCGCAGGGAACGCAGATCCAGCAGGTCCAGCAGGTCCAGCAGGTCGGGCAACCGCAGCAGCCAACGAGACCTTCGAAGGATAGCCCAGAGCGAACAGTCTCACCGGTCAAGGAAGACTTGCGTACGTCTACTGTAATTATGCACGGAGAAAAATGTCGTTTCAGTTTCGAGCACAAAAAGGGCAAAATCTGCGCAGTGATTTTCACAATTTCTGTAGAATAGTATCGTTATGTACGTTTTAATTAATTCGCATGCCGACAAATATAGACACTCATGCATAATGCATAAAGTAAAAGATTTCTGTGTCCTTGTGAAAAAAGACTACGGGGTAGATATCCAAGAAAACATTTTTCTCAGTGCGTATTTTCTAAAATCCTAAATTGTCAAAATTTAATGAATTTTTGTATTTTCGAGCAGCGCGACTGGAAAGTGCCAGTCTTAACCACACGGCAGCCTTGCATCGAATTTCCGTACGGCCGAAGAACAGACGGCCTCCACGACCACGACGTACCGTCTCGCTGGACGTCGGGACGCCTTCGAGCAAGGCTGCCAACAGCACCGAGGAAACGTCCGACAACCTCGAGAGTCTGGAGCCGGCCAGTAGCAGCCGCATGGGCTCCCCCGTAGAGTCGAAGAATGTCTCGATTCTCCGTAAATCGTCGAGCCGATTGTCGCGGAGCTCCGACATCTTCGAGGAGCTTGAGGGAAAGTTACCCCGGAACCCAGCGAGTACGGCGTCCTTGTCGCCGGATAGTCTGGACACTTCGGTCACGTCCAGGACGAGTGAGACGTGCGAGCACGAGGAGAGGCCAGCCGAGACGAGTAGGTCGGTCACGAGGAGATCCTCGAATCGCATCTCGAAAGGCGCGGATATCCTGGAGGAACTCGAGGCCAAGTTGCCCAGGAGGCACTCCTCTTCGAAGAGCCTCTCCAAGTCGCCGGACAGTCTCGAGAACTCCTGGTTCTCGAAATCGAGCGAAGCTTTCGAGAAACTCGAGGAGGACACCGAGGACGTATCGAAGCCACTGGGCCTCGTTAAATTGAGACAATCGATTCCTTACTCAAAGTCGATCGATCGAGTTTCCAAATCGTCCGACAGTCTCGAGAGGATCGACGCGCTGAGCAACGATGACTCCGTCGAGCGCAGGCGCAGTGGTTTTGAATTCCGAGCTCGCAGGCAAGCGAAAGTCATGTCCAAGTCTTCGGAGAGTTTCGAAGCTTTGGAGAAGATCGAAAGGAAGTCGCCAGTAGCTGAACTCGAGAAGAGGAGCAGCGCTTCCGATCTTAATTTATCTCGAGCCAGGCGGCACAGCAGCAAGATATCCTTTGCCTCTTCGGATGACCTTGAGAAGCCCGAGGAGGCCGAGCTCAGGCCCGAATCGATTCGCTCGAGCGTCGATCTTCTTAAGAGCAACCGAAGACCCTACAAAAGGACAACAGCCTCCTCGGAGAGCTCGGACAATCTCGAGGTCGAACAGGACGACGAACTTGAGAATCGCAGACCCAGGAGAATGGCCAAAAGAATTCCAAGCAGCAGCATCATCGACATTCTCCACGTCGAGAACAGTCCTGTCGAGACGGAAAGGAGAGCCGCGCCGCTGAAGAAGCCTTCGAGACTTGAGAAATCATCCGAGAGCTCCGAGCTGGGAAGTACCGACACCTTAGATTCGGAGAAGAGGAACAAATCGTCGGGCAGCACCGAGACTCTCGACAGTCTCGAAAAGGATCTCGAGCAGGACAGACGAGAGGAAGAAATAACTGACAGCGTCTTGGAGAAGCGCGAGAAAAACGTAAGAATCCCTTTTTATTGATTCTCCTCGATCTCATCCTCGCTCTGCCTCGGAATAAGAATTTTAGCATCCGTGTCGCTTCTATCGTCTAGCTTTACACTTTTTAACGAAATGCTTACGAGACTAATTAAATCTTACAGAGAGATTGCTAATTGTTCAGCTTTGGGTTTGCTTGCTTATGGCTAATTGCTTTATTCGTAGGAGGGCTGGTCGCTTAGAACAGCTGATGCCGGAGACGTTGAAAGCTCCGAAGACGCAAAGCAGCCTCTCATCTCGGACAAATCCTACTGGAGACAGTCGAACGACTCGAAGGAGAACATGGACATTCATCAGCTGCTGGCCATAACGATAGTCACGCGGATGACCGACAACGGGAACCATCAGCGAGGCTCCGTAATGTTTCCAAAGAGGAAACTCTCGTCGCCGCCGACCTCCCCTCAGAAGCAGGAGGACAACAAACTCCTCTTCCACAACCTCCTCGCCAGCAAGAACGACGAGGACTTGCAGAACATGCTCAATGGAAACATATCGGAGGTCTCTACGGATACGAAAAGCTTCAAAGAAAAGCTTATTATGTTCGAGAAGCTTGGCAAATGAGCTCATCCCCCACTCTGCTCTTTTTCTTTCCCCCTTTATCCTACTACTTTTCTTCCCCGTCTATCTGCATTTTTTTCCTTTCATTTTTATTTTCTCTCTCGACGCATTCAATTGTTCGTGTCCGCTGTTTGTTTGCCTGTAATGTAAGTCATAGACGATGCTCATCACCGCCATTTCTTTATGGATCGGATCGTGTCGGGAGCGTCGAATGTTTCAGTGACGATTTAACGAATCCTCATTAATTAGACGAAACACTGACTCCGGAAGGGTGTAAAGTTAGAGCCAAGAAAATTATTATCCATGTGGAGCATGGAAAAATCCAGGCGCACCGCTAAAAGGAGTGATCGGCCATCGGTGCAGCAACAGTTTTATAAGGCGTCTCCTCGACCCGCTTACTTTAACATTTCCATTTGATTAATCGATTCTCCCTAATGTATATCTCCTCCCTTCTCTGAGTTTCGTTCCACCCGGTCGTTTCCTCGTGCATCTCTCAATTAATATTTCATAGTAAATATCCACCACAAACTTGCAGTCTTTAGCATCAGCGAGTTACGACCATCGGGACGCAGGACGTTACAATCTCACTTCTCCCAAGATTCGATAAGAGTCCAGACTCCGGAGCATAGTATTACTCTAATCTTAAGAATATCTTTGTTGTACAGTATGATAGAATCGATCCAGGGATCGAAATCAATAATCCTTGTGTGTACACATTATATATAATAAGTATGTAAAAATGAAAAAGGAATGCAATTATTGTCGCGAGGCGTCTTCCCGATCATGCGAATCGGCCTATGAAGGAAATGGGTAATTGTCTCGCGAGTGACGCAGCCCTTATTTATTTCATTTTCGAACCTTTCGAGTGCCTTAGCAAAGATATCGTGAACTGAAGTGAATTTATTGCATTAGGGATCTTCGGCTACCTGCCGCTAGTCCATCTTGGCCAATTCGGAGACTCCTGGACATTCTAGAGTCTCCTAGCACGCGGCACAGGACTCCAATCAGCTTCCAATGTATACGTAGCCTTTTTAGAATACAAATATATTAGAGATAAAAGTGTCAGACAGTGTTTAACAGTTGGAGATCCGTATGAAGGATTACGCGCAATATGTAAATAAAGTTGCCACCATTACACAGTTCAACAAAGGTGTTCAATTTATTTTTCCGCACCCAATAATTGTACATGTGGTCATGACCACGTGCCTCTACAAAATTACAAAATATTCATTATTATATTTGTACGTTCCTATCGGACAAACCATTCGAACGTCCAGGCTTGTGCCTTTTTGTTTTGAACGTCCAATGTGAGTTGAAAAGTGCAAAATAGCCAAGAGTGGAGATGTTCGTTCGCTCATGAATTCACCGCCTGTTTCTTACGTTTCGCACAATTAGTTATCTCTGATTGGGAATGAAAAAGAGGAAAGGTAAATTCCTGTGACTTATTGCTGCCCAGGAATGAGGAATGTAATGACGTTTCCGCAGTTGAGATGGAATACGCAGATCTTTGAATCGCGTGGACATTCACTCTTAATAATTCAGTCTCGATGATCCAATTCAATATACAAACAGCAATAAGCACACAATTGTGCTTCGGTTGCGTGTTAATACTATCATTGTGTTCGCGGCAGTTGCAGTGTTGACCCGGAAAACTAATAAATTTTGTTCTCAGAGTACACGTATCCTATCAACCAATCAGAGGCATAATTATGAATATAAATTGATTGTGTATTGCTATTATAACACTGTGCTAATTTCAAGGATGTAATATGACGGAATAATTCTTACTGAAAATGGTGTGGCTTTTTCTGTAATTCTTGGAGGAAAGAAACGAGGAAACGAAGAAGGAATACAGTTGATATCATTGGCGTCAACGAATATTTATCCTTGAAACTGCGAGTCGCCGATTTTTGGTACGTATTTCTTTGCGCTTAAAAATAAGCGAATCATGATGGAATCTAAAATTTGTAGGTTTAAAGTTCGTCGTGCATATTGCTTTGTTCAATATTTGGGTTACACATAGCCGGTGTCGAGAATTCCATAGCGTATTCGCAACGACTTGGTTCTGTTACCGAAATCAATTTATTTTCCTTCCCACAAGTTAAGGTGACGATAGCAGAACGTGTGGGTCCGTTCCAGCAGGCCAGTCCTCTGTCGTACTTCATTTTCGAATATTTATTATGTTCAGGTCCAACCCATTCGTGCCAGTAGCCTAGGACGATGTCGTTTCCGCCCGATTTGGATTTCTGACGTACTTTATCGAAGAGGCACAGCGAGTACACATACTCGGCATCGGTGAACTCGAAACACTCGCCATCTAGAGATGCAAACTCTTCCTCAGCGCCGTAATCTCTATCGATCTTGTCTTCGAGTCTTCTGATTTCAGCCTCCAGATCATGGATTGCTTTCTCTGCCTGCTTGAAATGTTCCCTTGCACTATTTGCTTCGTCTACAAGAGCTTGTGTTTCTTCATCATACTGAACTTCCTGTTCCTCTGGCAGAGCTTCGTGCTCATCGACAGCTTGTTCTTCTGCCTCGGTGTATTCATCCTCTTCCTTATCATGTTCCTCAGTACCATCCTGTATGCCCTCGCCATCGTCTGAAGAGGCTGGTTTGAATGTTCCTAGAATAATATACATATTGTTATGAGTCATATTGGTTATGCTAAATGGCAAAAGATATTAAATTTTGAACTAACCTTGCTCTAGCATAAGGAAGGGCTTAATATTTGCCCATGCAGCATCGAGGAACTCATCCAGTGTAACTTCGTTTTGGCCATTTAAGAAATAAATAGCTTCTTCTTCGGATACAACACCATCTCTATTCTTGTCAAAGGTAGCTCTCGTCTGTATTTCAATAATGGTAATAGAGCCACTCGAATCAGAATCTAACATTTTAAAATAATCTTCAGCCTCCGAATCGCTGAGTTGCTCTTCTTCGTTATCTTCGTGTTCTTTGGGCTCTGGCTGCTCTGCTTCGACAGGCTTGTACTTTTCCAGAGCAGCATTCTCTCGTTCCTCTGCCTGTGCTTTGATAGCTTCCTTCTCTTTCTTAGTAAGCTGGGCTTCCTCAAAGTCACCACGAATCTTCACAAGGCGTGTCTTGATCTCACTCTTAATTTGTTTTCCTCTTGTCAAGAGTTCCTGACGAATCTTGTTACCTTCGCGAGCCAACTCGGCTGCCTTTTGTGCCTCCAGTCTAGCCTCGCGTCCTAGCTCATGGCAGTTGTCAACGCACGCTTTTCCCGAGGCGTATTCATCGCTGGCATCGCAGCAATCGCAAACTCCGTCGTTGACCCAGCTCGACGGAATGTAAGCTGCTCGGTGACCAGCATTTCTACAATAAAACGACCCGTTGGTGCAAGCTGCAGTTCCCGGCTCATCACTCCCATCAGCACAGTCACAATAATCATCGTTAACTCGGCTAAATGGCAAAAGTAAGCTCCCGTCGAGGCACTCGAAGTCCCGGTCAGGGGAATAAAAGGAATTCTTCGATGTGGGTATCCCGCGAATGTGAACGACTTGTGAACCGGCTACGTGGCTTTGGCCGGAAGAGTAAAAAGCCGCCACGAGCATTAAATATATGAAAAAGTCGTTCATTTTAGAATTAGCTTAGATACAAATTCCTGAATGAATACTATTTTGAATGATTTTTGAATTCACGTTGCTCCTAACGATGAATTTCGGCACACTTTAGCATCGCGTGTCACCACGACACAACGTGCACGATTGCGATTAGAGGCGACTGAAGGCGACTGACTCCAAAACTCACCGTCGCTTGCGTACGACACCACGATATTTCTGATATTCTTGGAGCTTAGGCAGCAGAGTTCACAGTTCGCAGTGTACACCCTGAACAATCGAAACTTCAGTCAGGACTAGTCGGGCACAGCCTTGCGGTATCAGCGATATCGGCAGTAGAATGATTAGCTATGCGAACGGTCACTGTAGACACACTCACCGTGTAATCGCTATTAAGCATTTATAATCTTCGTGATCATCATGAACCTTCAGTATCCAAGTATATGATTATAAAAAATAATGAACAGTTTAATGATTCTGTAAAGATGCGAAATAGGATATGTAAATGTAGTAAGAAATTAGACTTTTATACTATTTACGCTCGGTTTAACTAAATTAGTGACGAATATTGGACACTTCTAAATTTCATTATTCTATATATGATTGGTCGCTCTAACAAAGTACAATGGAAATAAGTACGAATAGTGAGATGAGTTTTAAACTAATTTCTCACATGATTTAGGAATTCTCGTCGTGATTGGTGGATGCGCAACATTCAATGTCCAACACAGTCCAAGACGTTGTTGGTGGAGGCGGCTTAAGGAATACACTAGTCCATAATCTGTGATCTTGTGGTGAAGCTGCTTGCTCGACGAAAAATACGTCCAAGTTAATTACACCTAACCTTGTTAAATGAAAAATGAATAGATTAAAATCTTTCAGCTATTTATCCGTCAGGGCATATAGTGTTAAGAAACGTCGCAGATTCAATCCCGGCGTTCATACTAGATTGTCTGCAGTTACTCAATCTAATGAGCAAGAGCAACTTGAATTTTTTAACGATCCAGAATATTTGGATGATTTGGAGACAGATTTTATGCAGGTGAATAAGTCGCACAAAGAGCATGAAAGGTATGTACAATTAGAGATCTATAATTTATGAAGTAAAATGAAATATATAAAAATATTTAATCATTTCGTGCTGCAGAGAATTAACAAGAAATAAAGAAAGACTCAAGTTAAACATCACAGCAAGTAAATATATCAAAGAGAAAGAACCATCGTTCTTAACAACTGGAGAGAAACAGCAGATTCGTTTACTACATGAACAGGATCCTATAGAATGGACACCTGAAAAACTGAGTGATAGTTTTCCAGCTTTACCAGAGACTATAAAAAAAGTACTAAAGGCAAAGTGGTATCCAAAAATACCAGAAAAAGTATTGGAGTATGACAAACATGTTGCTGACAACTGGAGTAAATATAAAGATGGTTTATTGATGCTAGACTCGAGATTAGAAACACATTTATCCAGATTTAAAGACAGAAAAATTCTTATGACAAATAGAGAAGAAATTGCTACACATTTGGTTGCTTCACCCCCAAATATTCCAAAACCAAAGAGTAAATTGTTTTCAAATATCATTAAAAATTATTTGGGTACACAATCGGAGGTGAAAAATAAGAAAGTGGCTCTTATAGAAAATCAAGCTGAAACGAAAAAACATAGGAATGAAAATGTTAACGCTATTAATAATTCTATTGATAATGAAAGTTCATTATCCAATAGCGATGAAAAAAATGTCATAACACTTTCTGATTATAGCGTAGAAGAAACAATTATGAGAGTTGAGCGTAAACAGAAGCATAAAAAGAACGAGTTTATAACTGTAGATAATTATCTGAAACAAGAAGTGGATGAAATGACAAGTGCCTCATCCCCAATGGAAGTTACTATACTCCAAGCTCACAGAAAAAATTTGGAGCAATCTAGTCTCGTGGAAAGCATGAACAAATGCAATCCTATGGAAACTCAAGAGAGAGGAAAAACGAATAAAAATGCCATTAGTAAAGAATTTATTAAAAACGATGTAATCTCAAACAGTGTAATTGATGATTCAGCAATTTTAGACGAAAATTTAAACAATGTAGTGGAAACAATGGAAACACGCGTTAAAGAATGGATAAGTAAGGTAGAGGAGGAAGAAGAAATTCCAGGTTATATTAATATTCCAAAAAAGAAATTCAAAGAAGGAATGATCTATCGCGTCAAAGACTGTTATTACGATGACGATGGGGAATTTTTATACAGAGTTCCTGGATTAGAAAATTAATTGTACGCCACGCAGGCCCTGTGTATATGTATATTATCGTGTGTATTTCATGTAACACTGTAATAAGAGCTAATATCTAAAATAAATCTTTTTAATTGACAAGAATCTTTGCTTAACGATTATTTGATATTTGTCAATCAACCTGTACGGTATAAGATTATATGCCAACTATTGTCGACTCTGTTGATCGCTCGAGTGTTTTTTTACTTGGCTCCGCTTGTTTTCGAACAGGTTATTTTTGACATTACACCCACATTTCCCATTGCTACCCTTTATCTCGGCCCAATACATACAATCAATAAAAATTTGCAGAGTAAACTAGATTCTATATAATCGTAAAAAATAAATTGTCAAGTTGCAATAAGAAAAAATGAGTGGACTCGTGACAACGTATCAGAAAGACTATGTGTGGCTGAATAAGAAGAGAGGAAATAGTCAGGAAGATGGATCGCAGCAGCCACAACTAACTTGCAGGTGTGCCATCCCTGGGAAGGCCGGAAATAATCTCTTAGGTTCACAAGCTGCCGATTCGCACGAATGGAGTAGGCTGGGTCCAATGGGTTCACTCGCAGATCCAAAGCTGTACTCTGTAGATCAGGGAAAAGGAACCGAGAAGCTTGAGGATTCTATAGTCTACTTGAAAAAGGTGTGGCTGTGGACAACACAAAATCAATTGCTCTGAAATTTTTCAAGGACTGTCCAGTGAGACGCTTATCGTTTGTTTAGCTTCAAGAAAATTATCCATATCTCTACGAAGCTATCGAGGGTTCATCTCGTAGCGAGAAGAGGAGGCGGATCCAAAGAGATCGTCTTCTGACCACTTATCAGATCGATTACTGCGGTGCAGGAGAAATTCCGTTTGGCGTCTCCGAATTCCCCAATGCTCCTCAGACATCACAGATTGAAGCATGTCAAAAAGTAGGAAAAGTCGATTACAGTCGCTGCAAAAAAATTCGGAGGAATAGCAATCAAGTCAAATGCTCAGCATCTCGGAGACAATCAGACGACGACGGTCTTGGTAGAGGCATTCCGCCGTGGAAAAGCGAATATCAAGACGTAATTGGAAAAACAGGTCAAGTGATTCTGAGATACAAGTTGCTTCAGCAAGGCGGCTCGTCCGTTGGAAAGAGTCGAGGAGTGAAGCGTTCGAAATGGTGTCCCTGAAGAAGAGTTTACGTCGTTGTGCCTTCGGAATCATCTTGACACACAGTTGTTCCGACACTCTGGTACCCGTTATATTTTTGTTTTTCCTCTTTTGACCGACGGCGTAGCGAATTGCTTCTTTGTTTCTTGCGTGAAGCCGTGTCGGCCTGTCAGCTGTCAAAATTTGTAAAAGAGATCGCATCATTTCATTTTATAAATTTTCCTAGTACAGATGGATTGCATTTCTATCCTGTGAAGGATGACTTCCACGGCGGATCGTTTACGAACAACCAATAATCTCACGAATGAGTAAGACTTTATTATTTTCAGCTTTGCCACAAATTATACAATAATATCTAACGTTATTAAGATGGATCACATCGGCTGAGACTACCGATAATCCTCGGAAATCACAAACAGCAACGATACCGATAACGAACGATGCTTGGCAAGCCGAACCCGCTATGTCCTCGCTGCGCTACAGCATAGGAAGACCTAACCTTTTTCAGAGGACCGAACGTGCCAGCGACACGAAGCTGTCGGCTGGAAAAACTTTGGATGACTCGAGAGAAGCTGCTGGAAATACTGTTGCAATGGTACGGTGTGCTTCCTAGTTCTTATGTCGTCCTGATTTTCGATTTCAATCGTCATTCACAACCTGCTCCAGGAGATGCCGGTGATTCACGAGCCACATGCGATTCAACTGCCTCCTCCGGTGCGTTCGCCGACTTACCAAGAGGATTACTGGAACAGGTTAGGAAATCTTGGAACGGCTGCAGCTCGTCGACTCCCACGGTTCCCCGAAGAAGGCGCATCTAGCGGTATAAACATGTCCCAAGCGATGATCGCCATGCAAAAATTACAAAAGTTGAAGGAACTTCAGAGAAAACGTGATCTCACGGAAAGATACTACTCCCAGGAGATCAGAAGACTGATCGGTGATCATTACAGTGGCTCTGGGTCGACTCAGTTTAAAAAACCTGGGGAAGAGTCTCCTGTGCAACGAAGAAAGCAGCCTTGTGCGGAGGAACGCGTAAAAGTGAACGTTTTGAAGGTAGGTCGGATGCGCACAGGAGATGCGCAGCAAATGCTGCTCGACTTATTAATAATGGTTGCTGAGTTGTCATTCTCAAATGTCTAGACTGTCGAACCTTGTGGGACGATGACGACGATAACTCGACTGGATTGCGGCTGCGTCCAGGAAACGACTAGACCGATTTTTACGACTTCTCGAGGCAGAGTGCACAAGAGAAATTGCGACGTTGCGCGGGATCCTGTTGTTCTAAAATTAACTTCCTCCAATCCTCAGGAACATCTTCAATCTCTGCTCGATACTCCCTCAAAAGGATTTCATGAAGCTTTCAAGGGCAGGCGAAGTTCCTTAGTGGATTCCAGTATTTCCCCAAAGATCCCGGTGCATGATTATGACACGGTGCCTCATCGTATTTCTTCCCTTTCCTCGCCGAATACCTTAAGAAAATCGGAAACTCCGAAGAGACATCCGCCCCTGAATCTGACTCAACTGCGGGGACAATCTCCACTTCGACGATTTAACGATGCCGACACGTCCTCCGATTCGCACTGAACATTTTCAAATTCTCAGATGTACTTACTTCCGAATGAACTTTTGCTCTCTGTATATTCTCTAAATGAATTATTTTCTTTCTCTGCGACTGTCGTCACTTGTTTTCCCGGACAAAATCACATTTTCGTCGGCCAAATTCCTGTCAAGTCGTGTACATGCCTAACCGTTAAAAAATATCATTAAAAATACTTCGTTTTCGAAAATGGCGAATCTAATCGATACATTCGTTTCCGTAAATCACAATGACTTTACTTGGCCCTATCCGAAGCCATTGATCGCGAAACCAGCCCAACCACCGATGGATACCGGAATTCGTTTATATGCTCCCCGTCCCGATCCCGACGATTGCAATTGCGATGTGCATGGATTCAACAATGATATGAATAAGTAAGACGAAGAAATAGTGAGACATTTCGTTCGGTTGAGTCTGCGATTTCATGAAATTTCCATTTATTATCTTTAGGTATAAGCAGCTAGCCGACAAGGAGCGAAAACTTCATGATGGCATTCTAGCGGTAAATCGTGACATGACGAATCTCATGGCCACGTTAATCAAGAGTCACTGTGACGTGGATGATGGAGTCATGAAAAGCGTTTATCAAACGGACTACGAGAAACGAGGTATTTCAGCCGAAGAAATGCGTTCAACGAATTACAATAATTTCTTACCAATATTTCAGGCTTGCCAATAGCTCGGTACAAACCATTAATGGCAGCTATAGATTCGCCAATCGGGGCGCCAATACCCTCTGCCGTAACAGAGCTCAGAAATGGATATAGGGATCCCACGAGATTTAGATACAGTGCCATCGAAAGGCCTCCCATAGAGCCAGCCAAGAAAATCAACTTTGTCGAAGGTTAATAAGAGTTTAGATTTCAGGCTAATTGAACAAAGCTAATGAACATATTACCGCAAACATTAATTTCCAGTTCCAGAGACATTCGCGATGTGGTCAGAACCATTTACAGGTCGTTCCGAATATATCGACAATATAAGCAAGATGGGCTTGAGTAATATTAAACATCAGCAACAGTATCTCGAACCGACACCATCCTCCAGGCGAAGATTTGGCGACGGAAAACTCTAAAAGACAAAAGGAACGTATCCACGCAGGCAAAGTGCGTCATTAGTAATAGTGATTCTAATTATTACGCATTTTTTCCTCAGTTTCAATACCGGTAACCAAATAGCAGCTTAAAAAGACAATACTATAGATTCTCGTAATAAAATTGCAATAAACGAACAATTACAGTCAAGAGGATCAATTTCTTATACTAATTACATTAATAATATGAGATGACGTTGAATTATATATTTGAATTCGAAATAATTCAAACATGTAGGAACGGTTACCGTTACCGACGGACTGTCGGTAAATCTGACAAGTCCGACGGTAAAGAAGAAGACGAGGGTTGGACGACGACGCGACGACGCGACGACGCATGACGGAAGAAATCATTCAGCGAGAATACATTTGGAATTACATACTGAGAACGAAAGGTAATATTTCATAATTTACCAAAGTAGAATCCATTGTGTACGATAGCACAGAGAGTAAAATATATCGTAGGAAGTAATAAGTATAATAGACTAAATGGAAGTAATAGAAGGTAACTTTGTTGAAAGGCCTTCTCGTTCCTTTCTCCACAGAGTTTCTCGACAGCTGACAATATCAACGGTTCGTCCGCGCGTGTAATTACAAATAATAATCTGTATGAAATTATATCCTCGGCCTCTTATCGAATCCAATCTCGTTTCATGACATTTCAAGTATATAAGGGAATTGGGTTTTAACGTAAAATTTATTTCGTCTTAAACAAGGTTAACGATAATCGCGACGTCATTACTGATGGGGTTAGGTGGTTGGCTGCGTTTGGCATTACAGAGATACTTACTCTGTCGGATCGACGATCGATTCACGGATAAGGTCTTTGTTATTGCAGTAGCATGAAAATTGAATAGTCCTTGTCGACTGATCCGTTTCGCATCGCCAGAGTTAACGAGCGTTTCGGAAGCAACAGATCAGCCAACTTTTTATAGATCAATTTAATTGTTTTGATATATTTGCTCTCTCTTCATTGTCCATCTTGTTATCAAATCCTCGTCTTGACGTTCCCTTTGGATTATTATACTCCTGTCAATGTAATTGCCTTAATTATAATGAGAAACGTTTTTTTCTTTCTACAGGAGGATGCATACCTGGGTGGTCTTTGATTACGAAGAAAAAAAAAGTAGTGCGTAACATTCAGCTATGCATGGAACGGGGCCTTAAGTCCCATATGACGGCGACACGCGCGATTACATATGAATTAGCCGGACAACTGATGATCAGGGAATTTTCATTTTCTAATGTCAAGGGAAATCGGTGGCAGCCATGTCCCAGGATTGACCTACATGTAATATTGGCAAGTGCTGTAGTTTCTAGTACGTATACCGCAAATATTTTTGGATTGTCCATAGTCTGAAATTTCAATAGATAACGAAGAGCAGCTAATGCTTCGGAGGTAGGATCAAAGGAAGAAATGAAATGTGACGTGGAACCTGAGTCGAAAGAGACAAAGAGAGATCAAGAGAGAGATTTTTAACCGATTGCGTTCTAGTGGCGGATTCCAGCTCGTGAGGCCCCTCGTGTCCCTCGTGTGTAAGACTCGGACTCGGTAAGGCCCCTCGTAAGGGGAACCTGTAGAAGGGGTCGCCGCCGCCGACGACGTCCGAGGAAGGGGTACGGACAGGCGAAAGGGAAATGCTGCGATCTTTTTTTGTTCGTGCCCCGTTTTTTGACTTGTCGATTCGATCGAGTTTCATTTGTCTTCGGCACTTCGAACACCGAGCAACACTGCTCCATTGCGAATTTCACGCATCCCGTGCAAAATGCACCACGCGAAACTTCATAAGACTTTTTGACGTTCCTCTAAATATCCAAAAGTCTTTCGGAACAACTAAAAATCTTCTACCTTTGCCATTTCGTTTCCTGCTCTCCCACTAACGTTCTCGTTCGCTTTGATCTTCGTACGCGCGACTTTCATTCAAAATTTACATCCGCGCAGCAGGATTGGCTTATCTCGAAAACAACAGCAACGATAAGAGAATCTGAGTGCGTCGCTGTGTTGTGATTTTCGTTAATCGACCACTGTGAAAGTGCCGTCTGTGATGTCTGTCGGATTGGAATAAAAGGAGCTATCAGGTAAATCTACGGACAGTCGGCGGATCCCATAGACTTTAGACATTTTCTTACTGAGAATTAATTCTGTCACCCTTTGCCCTCGTTGGAGCCCCGCGACGACGGGGGACGGGAAATACGGAAATTACTGACAACCAGTCGCGCTTCGTCTTTCCGGGTGTTTAATGGAGTTTGTAACAGCCGCGGAATGATATCCCATAGGCAACTGGAATATTTGCCGGGGAGAACGGGATTAACTGACCGTTGCTTGTCGGTGGGCAACTTTCACGTGTCCGCCAGATGCTTCGACTATCTACCACCTTACGTAAATCGAGTCAGGCCCAACTTCAGGCTGTCTAAACATGTCCCTGCGTTACCAACAGCAATCGATCGGCCGACAGTCATGAAATTACTGTGTCGCGGGTTACTAAGGTTTTCAAATTGCCAAATGTTCGCGGTATTGGCCAATGGATGACTGTTCGTTCCGATCGATTGTCCGTCTGGTCACTGAGCAAGATTTACGCCCGATCGGATCTACAAAAAATGCATTATCACTTGATGTGGTTCCGCTGTTGCAATTTTATAGGTTTTCTTACGACGATGTGCATTGACTTTCACTGTGTCAATCGATAGGCGAATTAGGACAGTGCGTTCGCAAAGCTGATAATTCTTTCCCTCTTGGAGCAATGCACGGTATTCGTGGCGTGGGTAAAATCATGAATGGAGGATGAATCACGTGGAGTCTCGCTCGTGACGTCTCCCAGACTGAGGCCACTCGTGGTGCCAGCATCCCATAGAAGGATCTTGATCTTCCTATAGATCGGAGCATCACGATCCCACCGTAGTCGATAGACGATAGATCCATGGATCAACTGCTCGGCGCGTGCTAGTGCCTATCGACCTTTTTTTTTATAACGCTTTAATTTGCTATAATTAATTTTGAGGAAGACTCTCCGGTCGGATTATGTCGATCGGACGTGGGCGATTTTTAACAGCTACTTTCTGCGAGATCCTCCGATCGTTTCAGGTGCCGATCGCTTCGCAGGTGTAGATCAACGTACGATTTATAGATCGCCTTAATCGACGTTACTGTGTCGAGTGCGTGGGCGCTGGCAAAAGTAAAAGTCAATAGTAGGAAAGTGCAATTTATAGATAAGCGACTGGTCCACGAATATTTTTGCATTAAGGAACGTTCACACCAATCTGGAAAATTATATCGTGGGTCGGTCGAGATGGGGAAGGAGGCGAAGAATTTGATTCGTTGATCTATACTTGTTTTCTACGTTTGACTGCTCGTTATTGAATTATTGCCTATGTTGCAGCTCTAATATTTTTTGATAGAACGACAAAATATTATAATCAATTGTTCTAAATTAAGATATTCTCTTTGGTCCTTTTTCAGAATGGAGTGGAGGCTTTGGTGTTTCACAGTAGTCCTTCTGCTGTTCGTCACAGCTGACGCACTTCGTGGACCCAGTGCCCAGGTAAGTCCCACAGGCATAATACTGTGCAATTCGCAAATAATGAAGGTATAATTGACAGAGCGATTGCAGTTATTGGTGAAAGTGAGAGAGAAGGAAAAAAAATAATTAGAACCCTACTAATGACGGTTTAATGAAAAGGAACCCACTTCGAGCGCTCTCTCGTTCTGCACATTTTTCTTCATTTTCTTTCTTTGCTCTTGAACGGCACAAGCAAGAGCAACGATTTCCCTGGCGAAAACGGTGTCACGTCGACTAGGAACGAGACGGGAGGAGGCGTTCCCGTTCTACAGGACGTTCCAGAACCTCTCATATAATAATTCCCAATAGATTTATCGGCGCTGCATCGCCGGAAATTTTCGAAGAATCATCCTCGACCACTCGGTACGATCTTTCCATTCGCTTTGCCTACTTAACGTCGACGTCTATAACGACGCCGATGCTGCCCGTGATAAACTTTACAAAAGTTCCAATTCGCTTTCTCGTATAGCGAGTGGATTTCGTTGCAGTTTCGTTGGCCTTGATAGGCGACAAGATATTTCACGAAATGGCAGCTGCAACGTGGCTCACGGTGCCGCCGATTGGGACAAAGTTGCGAGAACTCAAAAATTAATAAATAAAACGAACGATTCGCTAAACGCGAGATTTTGAGCACGTGCCATTTCAAACTTTCTTGCGAATTTTTATCTCCGACGAGATTTTTACGTACCGTCGTCTTTTATTATTACGAAAAGAAAGTAAAAACTCGTGGAGCATTTTTAAGAGGACCTTGAAAGTGAAAACAGTAGCGTGAAGGTCAGACGGGTGCGCGAGATTGCATCCCGCATCTGCAGCGCGTTGCTTTTGCACATGCGCCAGTCAAACCACCCGCCGCCACTTACAATAAGAATCCTTATCCACTTTTTCTATTATTTCGACTGAGCACTACAGTATTATTCCACTTCTCCCTGAGAATATATCTTTCTTTTTTTCTTTCTATTTCTTTTGATCATTTAGCAATCAATAGTATCTCTTTATTACCCACTCTCCATATTAAGACAACAAATGGCCAAGAATAACGACGCATCTTTCACTGCAAAGGTCAAACAAACTTGTTCGCGTAGTCCAGCCCAAGAAAGAAGTTTCCTATCCGGCCGGTAATAGTCGGTCAGGCACATTGGAGAGTCGCCATAAATCTTATGGCTCCATATTGCACTTTCTTCGATGAGATCTTCAGCCCTCCAGATTTCTCCAAAAGCTAACACGCCTCTTTTAAGACTTTTTTTTTTATAATCAATATATCACAACGTTCCACATACGAAATGTTTACGTATTCCAGGCTGATTTCGCGCATCCAACATTTGCAACGCCCTGTACTTATGCGCTCAGCATGCAATTCGTAATTGCAATCCTCTTGGCATTTCCTACTTGATATCCTTACGGCGCATTTCTAAAGTGATTGTTTCCGTGGCTCGTGTTCCTTCTGGACACGCCTAGTCGCGCGCCAATCCCTAGTTATATGTATAATGCATGTGCAATTGTGCACCCTCTTTCGGTAAAGATATTTCCAATTACGTCATACGGCCTCTTTTACTCAACTTTTACCATCGCACTGTCCTACGATTTCTTGCATCTCTTATCTAAGAATTAATTGAGTATGGATGACGAGGCAGGCAAATCCCGAGTATCGGCTTTCAGGATAAATTTCAGTCGGATATATTTATATCCACTATGAGTACGATGTGTATCGTACTATGAGATTGTCAGGTGTCCTATTCGCTAAAGCAACGGCTTCTCGTTTTACCGTAAAGCGGAATGCCGAGTGGTCGTATAATTATCGTTAGGCTCACGTAGCTCAGGTGGCTCAGGTGGCTCACGCGGCTCGCGTAGAGTAATTAAGAGGCAGCCTGATTGGCGAAGGGTCCAGGATCGACAGGAAGGCCGCGCGAACATCGAGTGGCGCAACGGATCGCGGTTCGCTACAATTTTTCTTAGTTTCAGTGAAATTTACGAAATTCTTTTCACTCTTTCTTTTTCACTATTCCCTTCGTTTTTCATTCTACACTTTTTCCACGGGAAAGTTACGAAATTCCTGTATCCGTGAACTGTCAGTCTTGTCGCACCATGGATATTAGAGAATGTCAATATTCGACAGGTTATATTATCTGGAGGCTGCGAATTGACATTCGCTAGTCCCGCGGCAAGATTGCTTCCGAGAATCTTGTGGTTTATTACTTAAAGTGACCTTTTCGAGACAACAAGATTTCTAGATAATAAAATTATAAAAAGTTAACGCGTTATGTGTTACTTCGATGGATTTTATTTTTATCCACAACGATCAGCCATATATGCATGATCTGTTGCGCAAGGTAGAGGAAAAAAGAGAATCTTAATCATTTCACAAAAATGTACTTATCTAGTGCAATCAATGCATTTTTTCAGAGCGCTGCTGGCTTTTGTCGCGCGCGTATCGGTCTAGTTTTTATTAAAATTTCAGGAAATTAAAGCGATTAAATTAAAGCGATATCTCAATGGCAACGAAGAATCAAGGTTCACGTATACATTGCAATTGGCATTCGATTCGGTAAAATGGCTGACCAAGACGATACCGATCTACTGCAGGTTTTTCTATAAGGTCGAAGAAATCGGAACGAAAGGAATGGAGAAACAAGAGAAAAAAAGGTAGGCCAATCGAGCAGCAGCAGCAGCAGCAGCAGCAGCAGCAGCAGCATGAGAAAATATAGAAGCGCCGCAAAGCACTAAATGGTTTAATTACATTGCACAGTAGAAACGTCTGCAGAAATTACAAAGTGCAACGTGATGCCCTCATGTATCTACCTGGCTGCCACTTACACTGCAGGCTCGATACAATAATCGGCTAATGCAGTCGCGTCTATCGTTCAACCTGCAAGTCAAGTTCGCCGTCTTTGGCCTCGAACAATTGGACGTCGCAGCGCGCGCACGATGCGCTTGTGCTGCGGCAAATTGAAAAATCCAACAGAAAGAAAAAAACACGAGAAAAAGTACAACGCGTGACGAACCCACAAGGAGTCACTTGCCGTTTGCCTTTTGCCGTTTGCCTTTTGCCGTTTGCCTGGGAGATCGATAAGGAATCTCTCGTAACACGGATTGACATTCCTGTTCAGGACAGGCAAGTGGCAGCTAAGAATTGCATCTGACGAGTGCAACAATCTGACGCAATACCAGAGCAATTCGATTGAGAGCAAAAAAGTCACCGATCTCTACCTACAAGGAGTTCGTCATCTTTGCTCCATTTGTACTTCATCCACTCGATATTTCCAAATCAGCCAAGGATTCCTACAAATTTTGGGTAAATACAAAAATTGACTTCTGAACTGACTTTTCTAAAACCGCCACTCGTTACGTGCAGTTAGGTAGAAATTGAAAATGCACAGAAGCCCAATTGCAGAAGCTCGACTAGACGGCACGACATACCGTTATGCGATACGGTTAAACCAGTCGCATTTATATTCGAGATCGCCTGCTGCACCGGACTGCATCGGCTAACCGACCGCATCGTGGAATCAGGTACACCGTCCAAGGTCAACCTCTTGACTTACCGTCGTCGTATCAACTGTCGCAGGACTCCTGGTGCTGGGCAGGAGTCATTTGCCCGGAAGTTCCTCAGCATTTCAATGGCCAGACGCGCCAAATGCTCACTGGGGCGGTTCTAATAATTTTACAAATTTATTAATCTGCTCGATCAAAGATTAACCGTAATGGTGATTAATTGTAGGACGCAGAGTGGACGCTTATGCAAGCGACCCAGATGCGTTTCGGAATCTATGACGTATCGCGAGGGCGCCACTGGCTGCCTCCATTCGACTACATTTACTTCAATGACTCTGATAATTATCACTTTATCAGGATTCATTAGAAGCTACGGATTCCACTTACGTTACGGATCACATATTGAAATTATTACTGAAAGCAGACGTCCTCCAAGACCGACTGCGACTTTTGCTTCGCTATTCGGTGCAAGGTCGAGCGGCTTTTTATTAACTTTTCAATCACGCCGTTTATTAATATTCATTATCGAAATACTCAGGCGCCACGTGTTCTCCGTACGGCCGTGCGAGGACCTATTTCCTCTTTTGCTCCTTTGTTTTTCGGCCACTTTCATCCGTTGCTTCGCGCGCATCGTCGGTTTGCCTCCGATACAGTAAATTGTGTAACTTTTATTAATTATCTATGGTTGGGTCGTTTTTTTTTAATTAATTAGGACACTCGATTGGCCAACGACCAATAACTGTTGATCTCAAAGTCCTTGCACTGGACGACTCTTCCTTTCGAAATTTTACTTTCCATAGATACGTAGATACATGTATATGTATTATATGTAAAGACTGGCGCTCGTAGTCGCTCACGTAGTTGAACACAGATGCGGCGCTCTGTGATCCGCAGTCGATGATACGTATACTCGACGCCACTTATGACTTGCAGGTGTAATTCTACGTCTGACTATCCACTGTCCGTTACCACTACGAGTCTACCTGCGCTACCGTATCAGCAGCGGAGCAAGGGGATTGCATCATTTGAGCTATTACAGAACACTCGGCCGATCCATTTTGACATTTACTAGTTCGAAGCGCGTCCTGGAGTTTACGAGCTACAATTTATGCCATTTTTATTTTTATTTTTTTTTTTAATATTTACGACACGAATTTAAATGACTGTCCAGTCTGTCAGTTTTTACGGAAACGTCTCTCTGGACGTTTATGAATATTTGACGAAAAATTATCATAAATTTGCCAGAAGCGAAAGCGATCCTTGATACCGTGCAATTTCTATTCTCTTTTGCCGATTCGTCCTACCGAGCCGAGAATCATTGATTCCTTATCGATCTCAGATGTTTTTAGAATTTCAATGGAGGCGATTCGTCATGTTGTTACACCTGCTAGAAACGAATCTATTATGTCTTTATCGTGTCGCAAGAGCGAAGAAGATCGCGGCTCAAGATCGGCATTACGATTCTCCTCTCGAACTCCTTTGAAATAGCCTAACAAAATGCAATTAAGGTCGGCCGTCGGGATTTTGAGTAAGAACATTCCCGTCCTAGTTTCGTCTCTAAGAATCCTCGTCCTTCGTGTCTCGCGTGTTCAGGCGATGTCAAGATTCTACGAGATAATTCGTGTACTTATCTGTGTGGAATTGACAGATCTAAAGTGACCTTTAAGGTCGAGCGACGAAGAAGATTCGACTTTGCGGCAATATCTGAAAAGTTTATGAAAACGAAAGTCGACCTTGATGGCATTTTCGTGCTAGGAAAGATTAATCGCACGAAATTTCTTTATTTCTTGGGGCAGTAAAGATACATACAGGAATTTCTTCTTTTTTTACAATAAATTTTGTTACGTCACACAATGTTCTAGGACTTGACAGTCGACGAACGTCATTCAATGACATATATATAGTCCATAGTTACTTCTGAAAAAAAAAAAAAAACAATGGACCAATTATCTCGCTTCACCGAATCAGATCCGTATTGATTACACATAGAGATAACGATCTCTTTAATTCGAGATTCAGCCCAATAGGAATTGGGATAGGAGTTGGACATGAATTCCCCTACCAATCAAATGAAAATATTATTCCCCAGCCAAGCGACACGCGTTCCTGTCGCTCTCGTGACTTTACTCGCGCGACTTTCGTTTTTATGGATTTGACATTTTTCGGAATCAATTACGAATTATCTGCTCCGATAAATAGTTCGGGAGCTTACGTATCTAGATTTTTTATAGTTGCTAACGAGCATAATAAATTCGAGGCATAAATATATCGCGATAGTCCGTGGTTACGTGAGAACTGGACGTGCAAGAAGACGAGCGTCGAGACGTTCTCTCGCCTGAAGCGTCGGGGTAGAAAGTTGAACCGATACGTCGAGAAGGGCAAATCGGTTCAAACCAATTGCGTCACAAGATGCGAACAGGAATCTCTAACATACGTGAGCGACGATGAGGGATCGGACTTTCAGGAAATATTCAAAATTTTCTTTTTTCAAAATTGCCCACAGGTTTTCTCAAGCAAGAGATTTCCTCGTGTCCAATACGGTGGACGGGTCTCTCGGGAAAGATTTTGAGTAATTTGAACAAAAACAAATTCTCTCTGTACTTGACCTGCTATATGCATACGTGACGTATACTGTACATTTGGTGCATAGTGCGAGCAGCCGAACCGTCTTTATGCGTGAAAGGAAATACACGAAGGCAGTTTTGGGTTAACCTGAGATGCCACGCCCAGGCTAACGGAAACGAGTCTTTTTAGGTCAGCGTCACGTTTCGATTTTGCAAGACGGCAATAACGCGTCTGCATCCAGTCCAGACCCTAAATTGCATTTCACTTTTTAATTTTTACAGAGCGAACAGTCCGCATTAACCTGACCGACGTCAGCCTGCTCGTTGAGTTTCGTTGGGAAAGTCATCGATTTTTGTCTATCGAGTTACTAAAAAAATCCCAGCACGATCGGTTCGATCGGATTTACGTAATATCCTCGTGATCCGAAATTCGATATTGGAGGTCATCCGCGTGCATAAGATTTCGATTAGGGCAGTTGCTGGAACTTTTTCATCGATTTTTAGAACGTTTCCTTTACCTCTGTACAAGGTGAAAGATCTGCAATGTCCTGGAGAGAGAAAGACGAAGAAAAAAATTAAAGAGATCGGCAGAAGATCAAACGAAGATCAGTCAGTAAATGTTCAATTTTCTAGATTGTTTTTTTAATTGTATTTTTGTTTTGTCTTATACAACCCGTACGACAAAATTCGTCGCTTCAACAGTGGCCCTTAATTCCTGAACGTCCAGCGTTCTGTCGATTTTAAATAAATCGTAACTATAAGCAATATCATAATGCACACATTTCCAGGTCTTTGTCTGCGTCAAGGTTGATCCAATCAGATTTGGGCATTTGATAATGCTCTAATTTTTTGTCATGCTCGATGAAGTACGCAATAGCCTATCTACGAGTATCTTTGACAACGTGGTTGCGTGCTAGATCCGTCACTGGTATTATAACCCATGATACTCTTAGGATCGTGAAATAGTATCGCGACAATTAATGCCCTTCGAATTGTGAAAACGAAAACGCAGCTTCCGTCGAGGACCGATCGCAATATAAAATTTCAATTTTTTCCGCTCCCCGTACCGATCTTTCAGTTTTTCCTCTCTAAAATTTCGCCGGACGAAATTGGGACTTAAGTGCAACGCACGTTACATCGATGTCTCGATTGCTTTTTTTAAGATTCGGTTGACCGATGACCTTCGACAGTCTTCGGTTCCTGTCAGAAAGTTGGAGAAGGTCGAATTTAACGATTCGATCGGCATAGGGAGACTGGTAGCATTTGGTTATTTCAAGTCTAAGGTCGACGGCAGTCATTACAAGATAGAGCGTTTAAGGCTGATAAAACGTAATCAAACCTGGAAGGGGGAAAATTTGATGAATTTGGCACATAAAAGGCGACAAGACTCAAAAGTGGTAGATACGATAGATACGATAGATACGATAGGCGCGGACAGCGACGGAAAGTCGTCCACCTTCGTGCGAGGGAACCTCTCACTGGCTGCCCGGTGCAACCGGCTGTAGCTGCACTTTGTAGTTGCACCCGCATCCAAGAAACATGGCGGAAAGTTCAAGCGTGGCGCGAGGCCTCGGAAAATCAATGGTCGCCCGCGATGTCGCATGGGCGTAACTGGGTGCAACTGGGTGCAACTGGGTGCAACTGGGTGCAACTGGGTGCCGATTGCCGGTCAGCGCGATCGCCAGTGCGAACTGGAGAGAAAGAGGAAAAATGATAAAAGGACGAAGAGAAAAAAGAAACATGGCGAAGGCGGCACGTCGCAGCCTGAAACCCGAGGTCGACACAGCCCGCACCGTTCCAGTGGATTCCTTTTATAACATAATCGACATAATCCGCAAATCAATTCCAGGCGTTACGAGACCGATGAAAGTTGCTGCTTCTTATTGCCGATTCTTTGGTGTCGCTGCGAAATTCCCACGTAACTTCCCGAGCTAAGCCTGATACCCATGATTCCTGGAGAAAATAATTAAATGCACTTCGAAGTGTCGAAAAAAAATGTACAAAGCGGCGGCGGGTTTGGCCGGACGGCAAACGGAATCGCAGGTAGTAGGATTTATGTCCGGTAAACGTGAGGCGAAACACCACCCACTTTTACTTTCAGAATCGATTGTCTATACCGAGATAACGATACGCGACTGAACTGGAGCACGTTAAGTACCAAGTTTACCAGCGTCCGTTTGACTTACGTATTTCAGAGCAAGTAGAGCAAAGAGACCTAACCTACGAAATTACATCTTTTTCTCAGGTTTTCGTTCGGCGAAGTTTAATCGTATCTCTCGAACATTGACAATTCCTTGAGAGCCCTTTTTCCGAATCGCCAATCACCTTCAGCAAAGTACCCCGCTAGAAAGGGACTGGGCGATCGTTTGAAAGTGGCTGCTGTGGCCCGGGGCCATGTGGACTGCGCTTAAGGCGGATTTAACAAAGTCGCCGTCTAACGCAGCACCCACCAGTTCACTTCTTGCACCACGTGTGCCTCGAATGCTCGATCGTTTTCAAAGAAACGATCTGGGTAGCCGAATTGCGATCTGCAACGCACGATCGCTCGGCAATGCGGTAGCGTAATATTTGCCTTTACGAATTGCCCAAACTCCACGCTCCGTTCCTTTCGGCTAAATTGAGAATCTCGAAAAGAAATTACTTCGGCGAAGGAGCGGACGTTCGTGTCGCTTAAATACTTTCTTAATGACGAATAGTCGTACCTGTGAACCGGGCTTTATAAATTACCTTTGCCCCAATAATCTAACTTTCGATCGACAGTCGGATGATATAAGCTGTCGGAAGTTGCTTTTCTCTTTCAATTAAAATTTAATTTATGCATATTCCTCTATGTGCCTGCGTGTGTGCATTTTTTTTGTTTTAGCTAAAAAAAATTATTCTGAAGCTAACTTTTATCCTATTGAAGTTTATGGCGAGGATATAACCATAAATGTAAAGTTGTGAATTCGATTGATCGGTATCCATCGGAATACTGTAAAACAGCTGACGATTACTCGTATCGCTCGAACAATTCGTACGATAGTTTGTAATTATTGAATCAAGGCCGACAGTCCTCCCTTCGAAATCTGATCTCTCTGTTATCTCGTTTCCTCGGTCCAGCCATTCTCCCGCGTAAGCCGAAAACTTTTATACCGAGTCTGACTCACCGAGAAACGTATTTATCGTCGGCAAGACTTGTGTCACAGAGTTTGCTTGCTTTTTCTGTATTGACACACTTAAGGATTAATAAAGTCGCGCCCGTCAATAGATGGAAACGCGGCTTAAATGATTGATCGATATGGAAGCAAATTATCGACGAGTAACGTGTGATTAATCCTTAGTAGGGATAAGACGAAGATGGTTGGGCAATTAATGTAATCTATATAAGGATTAATTAGTATCTGCGCGAAAGATGTAATTAAGAAAAACAAAATTAAAAATTTCGAATGATTCTACAAAGTAGTTTCTTTTTTCTTTATGTTTATCAACCCGTTACGGTCTTCGCGTTTCATGAAATTGTCTTCGAACGTGTCGATCGTAATGCCACGTCGGTTGAGAATAAAAAAATTGCAGTTTAAAAATTTCTCGCTTACACTTTCGCAACTGCCCAGTGCAACCTGTGAGCTAAGCATAACGCTGCAACTTGTCAGGCCGATCCAATGACTGACTAAATAATAGGCTGTCGGAATAAAAATTAAATCGTTTGAAATCTGCGGCAGCGACTGGCGTCGTTCGTTTAATTGTCAATGCGACCTACAGTCAAGTAAGAAAATATTGAAATTTACTTTTTATGCGATTTAAAGTTCTATACGTGGCTAAGCGTGCAGTCCAATGCACATGTGAACTAACCAAAGAGCATCCACACTCCTCTTGCGCGAATCAGGCTTCGTTTACTTGGTTTTCACGCAGCATAATCGAATGGACACGGTCGGTTGAGATTTATTGTAAATATGCAACGGAGCTGAGACTACGTCTGGCAACGTTGCTCGGTACTTTATTTCCTACGGCGATTGGGAAACTGACAATAAGATTTAGCTGGTAGTCGATGCCGATTAGGCGAATATCCATTAGAACGGCTAATGAGCTGCAACTGGATGACCCAATGATGAGGAACCTCCGGGCAGTTGATTAACTTAAGGAGCAATAAACTTCCCACGGAATCTCATGAATTATTTTGATCACGAACCAGCACTTTTGACTCGTTGCTCCTCAGGTGGGCGTGGCCGTTCGGGCTGTTACGTATTTGCACGTACATATGCATTACACACTCGAATCCTGTTACACTCTATCCTTCGCACCGGTTCCTGCTTCTCTTTTTCTCCTCTCGTATCTTTCTCCGAAGCATTGCGCATTCCTGCCACTCGAAATTGGGCCGATTTTTCACTCTTCGAGGACAGAGGATTGGCAAATACTTGCAGTCTGCAAGGCAAACATCGCCATTAATCCCACGTGCGCCGAAGTTTCAAATCCGCTCCCTACCACGGAATTTTTCAAAATATCAACTAATCGCTCCAGTTCCTGTTACCCGAAATGTCTTTCAAAGACGTCGAACTGAACGATCGGTCAAAATTAGCGTAAAGAGAGAAAAAAAAGAAGAGAAGGAAGTAGCAAGAACCGTGGTAAATGTCAATGCTGCGAGGTCGCCTCTATAAATATATATATATGCATCGGTTGCCATGAATTCCTGTAAATCTAGTACGCAAAAAAGAAACAACCAGTTATAACTGTCCTTATGGTAAAGAACGATAAAATAAGAAAGGAGGATAAAATTGACATTTATTCCTATCGAGTTTTTGAACTATGCAAATGCATCGAAAAATCTTGTTCACCTTGTAGATTGATTTAAAATCTAGTCGCTTAAGTGGAACGCCTCGTTATATTATGGCCATCCACTTTTATCTCCAGTTACAAAATAAAGCAATGCAAACGATGTAGCTCAATTCGTGGATCGTGCAGGATATTTACCTGCCTGCCTACCAGCTATTCGGCTGCCTACCGGTCCTTCAGGTTTTTACAACACAGAGTCTGACGACTTTGTCTGCCATTAGAATAATAAATATGCCTTTAATAAATCTCATGTGGAATCTAATAGTCGGAGATAAAAATTAATAATTTTTCATGCGTGTCCGATCAATTAATGAGATCGATCGGAGAATCGATGGGTTCCTGAAAGAGCCTTTGAAAATTTTATATCGAAATCCTAATGGTTGTTTCAGGAATTAAATATTGCGTATTTGATTTCAGGGGGATGATCGGAAAGGTTCGGTAGGCAGGAGTCGTGGCAATTCCAGATTTGAATCTGGAAATGTTCAGGAAAGCGAAAGTAATTGGCAGACATCAAAAAGCCGACCTAGTCAGGGAAGTACATCTTCCAGGAGAGGACTCAGGATACGGAATAATGGAGAATTTGCGAATCCGAAGATGCAGGCTGAGCAGGATGCTGTTCAGGAAGCAGCAAGTACTAGATCCACCACGCAGAGAAGAAGGACGCATTTGGGAAACGTAGAAAGCTCTAAGCCGGATGTGAACTCTACACCGGAACTTCGGCAAAGGAGTTCCTCTAGAAGACAAACCTCGAAGGAGAAAGTACCTCGAGTCGAAGAGAACACAAAAAACAATGAGGAGAGGAAGTACCTTTCTGAGTCGGATGCTGACGCTAGATCGATTAAAATCGATTCGGTCGTCGATCTCGACTTACCAAAAATCATTCCGAATATCGGCACCGGAAGGGACTCGTCCAGAAGGAAACCGGAAACTACCACGGATAGACTGGACAAGACTGGACCTTCGGTCTTCTCCGGCGGGGTCGAGTACTCTCGATCGAGAACCGGCAGGAAGATTCAGACTCCGTACTCTCTTAAAGATCTGGAACTTCCTGTTTCAGGTAAATTTTCACGTAGAAGAAATACCGAAACAACGACCACTACATCCAACGGAAGAAGCCAGAGTAACTCGAGGTCCGGCGGTAGACGTGAAAATGATCAGACGAGAATCAGAAATTTGAATCCATCCGTAATGCAAAGGAGACAGGATACAGCATCTTCCGAATCTGAAAGTGTCAGAGTCGATATACCTCTAAGTGTTGAGGTCACTGAAACACCCTCCAATCCTGTTTCATCAACCGTGACTGCTTCAAGAATCGAGTCGAGAAGAGTCGGTGCTATTTCAGGTAGGACTCGAGGGAGATCTACTTCCGGTACTGACAATAGAATAGCCGAGAGTACCACTTCAGGATCTAGAGGACATTCTCGAAGAGGATCTTCGAGGTTCGCGGAGCCAACTTCCGACGCGACTGAGCACGGCAGTACGACAAGCGTCAGAACTATTGTCAATAGGAATTCCGAGTATGTCCTACGATCCAGAAATCCTGAGACGAAATCCAGGAACACGGAGAAGACCGAACCTAGGTCAAGATCCAGAAACAGGGGCGCAGACTCCACACTGGGAATCTTTGAAAACTCATCCATACAACCGGAACTCGTAAAAACCACAACGTCCAGTGCAAAAAGTGAACCTGAACGAAAATCTAGAGCACCGGAAATCCGATCTAGGAACCAAGCCGATGCTAAGACCGTGGTGCAGGATGTACGAGGACGAGCCAGAGGAAGATCAAAAATAGAAACAACGAATAAATCCGTACCGGAAATCGTTATAACTACTACTACCGAAGCAACTGCCACAGTCCCGGAAACTGTCACAAATTTAATAACGGAACAGGAAACTCTATCAACGACTTCACAGTTAATGTCGTCTGTAGAGACAACAACCGAAGTCAGTACAGCAACCAGAGCAACTTCCAGAGGAAGAGGTCGCAAGACTCTGCAAGACCGGAAGTTACCGACAGAAGACATCATCAATGATAACTTAGGTTTCAGAGGTAGATCATCGGTGACGGATCCTACAACTGCGGCGCGATCCAATACTGGTCGAAGGAGCAAAACAACTTCCGGATCATCGAAACCGGAAACACTTCCTCTAGAAAATCCAGGAAGGACTGCTCTCAGGAGACGTCCTGCACTCGTAAAAGATCCAGTATTAGAAATTACCACTTCGTCAACTTCCACTTCGACGACTGAGCAACCAACAACTCAGCCTGTCGAAATTACTTCCAAGACTTCTGAAAGCACAACTTCCGGTCCCGTAACCACTTCAACGAAAGGACCTATTAGACGTGGATCGAAGAGATCAAATATCAGTCCCAAGGATGAAAGGGAGGAGCTCAGTACAGCCTCTAGTATAAAGTCTTCGGAGTCGGTGAATAAATCGGGAAGAAGAGGAAGCAAATTTTCCAGAAAAACAGGAAGTGGACAAAATGGTGGTAAAAGTGAGAAAACGGAAGCCGAGGAGAGTGACAATTATCCTGCAGACTTCAAGGCGAGATTAGCTCAATTGGTAAGTCCGAATTTCAAATTAACGTTGATATGATTTTTCTTTATCAAGTGGCTATAGTTCTCCCAAACGTTACGCAACTAACAGAATACAAGGCTACGCGATAATGAAGTTAGATTAAGCAATGCTTGCGGACTTAGAAGCATGCAGAGTGCTCACTCTACTAACGTCCTTTCATATTGTCAATTCCATTAGGAAATCTATTACATTAATCTTCTTTATACCCAACCAGACTATCCTGACCTATGATATAATCAGTCATGCGGGATTCAACAATTCAACAACCAGAGTGTCAAATTTACTTCAAGATTTGCTCAATTCATCTCATGGGTTTCATACATATGTATACATAATTTCGTACATGAGCTCTGTAGGTTGGCGCCAGAATTAAATTAATTTTTTTTAAATTGACTTCATCCACGGCTTACCACATACGACCTTGCAACACGACTTACGTCTATCATCTTTATGCATAAAATTTATTTGTCACAGAAAAACAAGGAGAACAAACCGGTCGGTTCAAAAACCACCGCCAGGCCTGGAGTACAGGTGAGTTCACAGATACTCCTCAGCAATGGCTGTGCTTGACGTGCGGCTCGAGTTTCACCAAGTAAAAAAATCAATCGTGTATATAACGAATAATTATGAATAACACTCGTAGACTGTTTAATTAGCACAATTACACTAATTACACTGTTGCACAACGGCCGCTTTAAATAATCGGCATGTACATACTATATTATACACATTGAGTATAAAAATGGCCGTCGCGATGGCCGCCCAAGTACAGCGTTCCAAAAAAAAAATGAAAATCATTCCTGAAAGCCAATTGGATTCTCATGAGAAATGGCAAGATGCGTCCGAATTAATCCTCCCTGGATTTCACGTGTACGTAGGAACGGCTGAAGAAGCTGCTCGATCGACGCTTTAACACCGAAGCGTCGCGACGTCCCGAACCCTCGGAGGATACTGGTGACCTCGCCGTTGCCGCGTCCGAATACTTGCCCCTCGCTGATTTGACTGTCGTACCGATAAACACGACGCCCTTATCGACAACACCCGTTATGGATATGGATGAGAATTTTATGATCCATACATTTCACGTAAGAGATACATCCTAGATCAAATCATTGTTTTCGTGGTTTATCTGTCCTGTATCCATTATATTAGACTCTCCAGGTGATTAGGGTTATTCGATTACGAAATTTAGCCTGCCATCATATTTTTTTTTGGGCATGGTTCGCAGTTCCCGTTTGCTTCTGTCGCCAGAGTCATTCCCATGGATGGTCTTTGGTGTGACGATTCCCTTTCCTCAAGAAAACGGCACGTCGATCCCCATCTTGGAGTTTCACCATTTTCCCATTATTGGAATTACCCTTAGGAATTAAGTATTATTTTTCTGGGGCATGAATCGTTATTACTCCTAACCCATAATGAGATAGAATCTCGTGTTTTTCGAAGGATGCGTTAAATTTATTCTTTCTCTGTTTATTTTTTTTTTTTTTTTCCTTTTACTTCAACTTATACGTAATCAGGTGTACGATAGGAGCCAGGTGAATGCACGACTAATTAAGGATAATTGCCCTGCTAAAGTAGAGAATAAACGACTGGAGAATAAAGGAGGAAAAGAAAATGGCGAAAGTCACGACACTGCCGAGTCTTAATTTCCTGACATGTAACGCGTCACTTCCAGTCATCTTTTTCTCGTTGCGTCGTTTCCGAAGTCTCAACGTGAGCATCTCAACTCATCTCACGAGCATCGAACTACCTGTTACATTGTGAAGGATCGTTGTAGCCCGGAATTTGGACGTTCTTATTTTTGGACGACCTGCAGGTGAAAGTAAACAAACGGGATGACACGCGTGCAGAGTGAAGGCATCGCGGAACAAGTCTCTGCGATTACTCCACGAGCATGTGCCGCGTACGCGAGTACGAAGTAGAGAAAATTATGAAGGATTTCGCAACTAGATCCAATGGATGGGTCACGTGACTCATGTTCTTTTCTCTTTTTCAAAGAGAGAATAACACGTGAAACGCGATTGCAAGGCTTTTGGATGGTATTAACGTTTGCAGGTACTTTCTACAATACGAGTCCTGCGTACTCTAAAAACTTAGTCATTTCCTTGACCATTCTAAAAGACACAAAAGAACTGCCGAAAGGCAGTTTGCATCGGGTGATTGAAATCTGGGCTTTTTTATGCGAATATCATGTAAATGTAAATTTTATTAGTCTACAAAGCCATGTCTGGCCGAACGCTTTTGGGTGGAGCTATAAAAAAAGTGTAGCTTGAGAATGTAGAAATTTTGAAATTTTCAGTTGTCGCAACCGCCAGCAAAGCCAAAGTTTGGGATCGCAAAAAGACGGGTTGGCTTGTACTGTTGGATCGCTTCGATTCTGCGCTTCGTCGTCGCTATGAAAATCACCGAAGAGCTACCCTTATCTCATAAACGTAGTAAACGCTTCTTCTGCTACATCTTCATCTTCCTCGGACACTAGCGTGTCTCGGAACTAACAAAATGGTGTATAGCAAGGCTTCGATTCGCTTTTGGGCACGCGAGACAATTTGAAGCCTCTTAAAGGCAGTTTCGATGTCGTTTTCAGGACGCCTTCAAGAAACCCGCGACGCTCTTCTCCACGCAGTCCAGATTGAAACTGAAAGCAGCGCAGAAGCTGGTAAAACCGGGACTCCTGGAGAACGATCTCCAGGTAGAACCAGCCACGACGATAATATCCCTCGCGAAGAAGACTAGTACCAAGAGACCAACGAAGTTCAGCATCTCTAGCAAAGTCAACGTGGAGCAGATCAGGAGGCGCGTACCTGCGCTCGAGGCTTCCAACCTGGTAAAGCCAAAATATGCTCTGCAGAAGAATAATCGTCTCTCCGGAAGTAGACCAGCTTCCAGATCCGAGGAGTTCAGCACCGAAAAGAGCACAGATAATTTCATAGTCGAGAGGTCGACCAGGACGTACACTCCAAAGTCCAGGACGACCAGAGTAGTTGAGGAACCTGCCGTTGAGAGGGCCACGACCTTGAGGACCGTAGGGATAAAGAGGCCCAAGTCGTTCGGAGGCGTGTCCAGTGAAACCGAGAAGGTCTTCGACCGCACCGTCCACCGGACCTTCCAGAAGAAGGTGACCGATATTCCCAACGAGGTCGAGGACGTTCCGACATCGCCAACTACACCGGGCAGATACACCAGAAAAAAGACAGAAGTCTTCCGGCCCTTCAATCCCATCCCGAAAAGCGTCACTACGGCGAATCCTCTGGTGTCCAGGAAGCGGGAATTCCGTCCACGTACCGCAACCTACAGACGACACTCGGAATTACCTACGGAACCGGTAGAGTCGGCTACCAATAACGAAGCAATCAGCGTAGCCATAACGCCAAGAGTCCCCAAATTTCACGCCACGATAAAAACAAGCACCCCGGTGCCGAGATCGGTGCCAGCCGAGCCGGTCCTGAGCGTCAGGATTTCCGGCGACGCTGGCGCCCCCTCGCAATCGGCGGGCATCTCCGATAGTAGTAACGGTGCTACCGGAAGTGACGCGAGTAATATATTCAGTCCGACCAGAAGTGCCTTCCTCGCGAGCAGGAACACGTCCCTCTTGGACCAGTTGAGAAGTACAGTGGCGCCTCTACTGGGAACTCTTGGAGCGAAGACGCCCGTGTTTTCCAGCGCCTACCGCAATACCAACAGTGCGGTAAGTGCGTCTTTATCGATTCGAATAATTCAAAATCTCTTCTAACGCTTCTCCTCTACCTTTGCTTCCTTCAAATTAGAACTCGGTGACCAGGACGACACCCAGCGGGGCGCCGCCAAGATTCAGCGCCAGGTACAAGGGTGCTGAACTCTTCGTCAGAAGACCCACCGTCTATCAACCCACAGTGCCATCTGTCACGAGTTCCACGACGCCCTTCACGCCAGTCGAGGTAAGGCCGCCTAATGGGGATTTCGAGCGGACAATAGTTTAACCCAAAGAAATGTCTAACAGGTCGGGAAAGAGTTGCCTTCTAATGCGTGTAACATTTATAACGCAGTAAAGGATGACGATGATCATTGCTAACAGAGTGGTAGTACCTAAGAAAGCATGTGCATGTCTTTTATTTAATTAGATCCAACTAATTAATAACATCTGATGCTAATATACGTAAGAAAACGATAACCTAAGTTATGTCGAATCTAGTAAAATGATAATTTGCCAAGTAAAGAAAAAAAAAAAAATGAATTTGGAGCCTGATTGTGAGAGGAAAAATATGAATTGCTCTTTCTTTAGTATTTGAAGAATCAGGTGAAGGCTCTAGAATCAGGTAAGCTGAGCCGAACGACTCGAGGTGACGTTTCTCTACTTATTAAGGTGGTCACTCCGGGGATTCCTGGATCTGCCAGGGATTTATATTCGTCGGAGTGGAGAGACGTTGTTACGCCTTCCTGGACCGACTATCTTCAGGTCGCCAACATTCGCTCTGGAACTTCCGGTTCGCACGTCATCGACACTAACGTTCTTCGATAATGATTACTCGTACTAACGATCGACAGCACGACGCCTCTATCCCTTCCCTTTATACTGCATCCGAAGATCACGAATAATTTATGATCTTTGGAAACACGTCTTTAAGTTTTTTTTTTCTTTTCATCTTTCTCAACGGTCTCTCATTGGTCAGTACGAAAATTCGCTTGCGCAAAGTCCTCGAGTGACGTGTAACACAATATTGCTGAATCGGTAGCAGGGATTTGACATAAAAGCAAAAAACAAAAAAACAAATGGTTGAAACTAACATGTCATTCGTCATTAGCATTAGATCCCTATTAATATTACGCGAATTAAAATATATACTCGCCATATCATACTTAAACATATACATATACCATATTCATGTACAATATAAATAACAGTACATATATATACATAAATATATATTTTTTAAAACATATATATTTTTCGTAATAAACACACTGTTCTTGCAATGCACGCGACATAGTGCAGTTCCTTGTTACCCAACCTGCCTGCTGCGTGTACGTGCATTACACGCTCAGTACCGATAATTTACTAATAAATAGAAAAAATCGAAGGACCGAAGAAAAAATTCAAAATGTCTGTACATCCTCAGTCCGGTCCTTCGTATGGCTACCAAATGGCTACCAAATGGCTACCAACGTACAAAAGTACATAAGCAGTTTCACAATTCTATCGGTAGCAACGACCTTTAAAGTCGGAGCCATCGCTTTTCGTCTCATTCTACTTTTTTTCTTTTATTATCACTTTTTCCTTCACTTCGTACTAATTAGCGCGCGCAGACCAATGGATTCCGCAATCGCGCGATATATTAATATTAAGAATCCGCCTTTACGATCGTCATAATGTGAATTACGTGTGTTCCCTGTGTTTCGCGTGGGTTAGTTCGGCACGAACGAGTGAAAGTACAGACTTAGCGCGGCAGCTGTGTGCACGCGGCTACAGGTAGAGACGCGCACACGGACGCTCGAATTTTAATGTGGAGCGACACGACTACACTTGAAAACGCCGATCTGGGACAGAAGCGTGGCTCGATAGCAGCGCAGTGGCCAATCGGAAGGAGAGAAAGAAAAAATAAGAGGAACAAAGAAAAAACGAGCAACTCGTGCACCGAGGCCGACCTGGGTCCGTCGTTTCTTTTTTCCCCACTTTTTTATTATCCTCTCTGTTGCTGATTTCTTGTGATTTCAATTGGTACTTTGCGCTTCGTTTTATTCTCTTCTCCACGATTAACCCCACGTGTCAACCCAGCCGAAACGGAGAACGAGGATGAGTCCTGGAGGATTCGGCAAGATACGTATAAAAATTTCAACCGTCTCTGGTCCTTTTTACTATTTTCCTTGGGGAAGCCTCCGCGCTGCCAGGATCCGGCACGCAGTCGAGCGTTTCCATCGTTCGGCTTGATCGACGCTAAACTCTCTAGTGTGTATGCATATGTAGAAATGTAATATAATGTGTCTGTAGAAAATATCCTACGTGGATTTAGTATCTAGTACTAACAAGTTGGAGAGGGGCGCGTGAATCGCAGGTAGTTAGCAAGATGTATATCTCCCTCTTTTTGTTATAATAATAGCAATTCAGATTTCCAATGTTCTTACTATATTACGTAGCTGCAGATAGCGTAATTATTTTTTACGATTGGAAAGATGGATTTTGACCTTATAAAAAGTACTAGAGCAACACGAGTAGAAATCACACGTTTACCACCAAGGTGCCGGTCAGCTACCCGTATAATGGTTCTACAATTATATAGGCAGCTACTTTTACTTTCAAAAGCAATAGAATCCAATATGAAATCCTTCTGCCACCTAGTCGAACTATCTTCAACCTCACGAACGAGTTTGATCCTCTTACTCCAGCGCCATTGCACTAGTCCACGAATACGCTTTATCTAGAACCCGGTAGATAGACTTACCTTCTCCCGAGAGTAGTTCGTGGATCTGCCAAGAGATGGGGGAGCGTTCACTTGTGATTTACGTATACGTACATAAAAACAACAACTGACTTGCCGATGGTGCGAAGATCGGTTAAACGAAAAAATAATAATTTGGAGATAATTTGCGGAATGTCGTTGGTACTACGATTTTTATATTCAAAGATTTCAATGTATATTCAATAACCTGATTTCTTGTAAATATCGATTATTTATATTTACTCGTAAGTTCACCAATTTCACGAGCACCGATTATCCGTGTACAGCACCCTTGCACCTTTTGATTTCAGAATGCAGGCGCTCAGCCGCCGATTGCGATATCGAGTTCTGGGGAACCCAAGGTTGTGACCTTCTATCAGGCCGTGGAGACTGCCAGTATTACCAATGAACAACAAACTGACATACTACAACAGCAACAACAGCAACTCGGCAGAGTTGCCCAGGTAGACGCGAACGCCACTGATACTGACCCTAACGGCACAACTAACGCTAACAATGACACCACAACAGTACTACCAACAACAACAACAATAACAACAAGTGACAATTCCCCGAGTACAGTAACAACAGCAGACACTACCACGAGCCAGCCAGACACAACACAGAGCCCTGATATCAGCGAGAGACTATTGGAAACATCGACCGCGCCTACCGTTTCTACCGATGAGAACACTCTGGTTACTACTTCCGTTCCCGAAACGACTTCCGCGACAGTCATTGACCCTAAACAGACCACCCCTGAAGTCGCAGAAACGACCCCTGCCCAGACACCAGAACTCTTCTCGAAATTACAAGAAACAACAACCGGCTCCTCAATCTCTTCGGAGAATCTAAACGAAATGACAACAACAACTGACGTACCATCCAGAGACTCTACTACGATCTCCAGTGAGATTCCGAAAACCATCCTTATGCAGAATTTGGAAGTTCCCTCCAGATTGTTAGAGGTCACATCAATACCATCTCCGATAATGGATATGATCACTACTCAGTTATCTGAAACTACAACAATTTCGACGTCTGAACTTGCTCCAGTGGATATGGTTACCAATCAGCCAAACGAGATACAAAACTCGACGGAAGAGAGTGTTCAGGATAGTTCTTCAGGAACTTCAGAATTAAGCACGGAGATCCAGAGGGAAATGCAAACGACAGAATTTCCAGAAACAACTCCCTCCGTCATGGATGCTAGTCCGGATGTTTTGTCCCGGTTGCAAGTGGAAATCGAGACTGCGACGTCCGTACCTGAAACAACGACTAGCGTCTTAGCTGATACGACACAGAGCACTTCAGGAAGTGATGCCATGATCACCCCTGGGATGCCTGAGTCCAGTACGCAATTGTCGAGCCGCGTAGCGGAGTCTACGACTATCGTCCAGGTAACGGAACAGCGGGATGCCGAGATCACGACGATACCATCTCCAATAAATTCTGAGGATACGACAAGCACATCACTAGTCAGTACACCAATTACACTAACGACAGAGTCGGAAAACAACACTGCAGTCACCACAACACAATCGGTTCTGAACGCCTTATCTCTCGGGGATGAAACTTTTGTAGGGACAGATCGAATTCCTGATTCCACTGTTCCCACAGATGTTTATCAGGATAGTGTTACTGTGGGACTTGTTAATGATAACGTCGAACAAATTCAACGGACGGTTGACACAGGAAATTCTGAAACAATATCGAACCCTATTGCGGATAATGATATGAAAATAGATATGGTTCCGCAGGATCCTAGGGCTTCCATTGTTTTAGATACGACAACAGAAAATTCGCAAACAACTATCAGTGTAATAAATTCACGAATTTTAACTCCAATCGAACAAAATTCTCAGGCTATTGACGATACAACGTTGCTAGGAGATTCACTGAATTCAAACGTTACAGATATTACCACACAGAATTCGCAAATGCTTGGCGATACAACAACTAAAAATTCCCAAGACTCAAAAACTGTTGACACGACTCTGGAAAATTCACAAACGACACAGCAAATGCTCAATCTCGAAAATACATCTACAACATCAATGACAACTCCAACGACGGAAATCCCGTTACAGGGCATTACGATACGACAAGATGTTGTCGTTGAAAATACAACTCCGATTTCGATTACGAATGAGAACTCAATGTTAGCGCAATTAATGACTATGACGGCGGAGTTCCCAGTACCTGAAGACACTACGCAATTAGTCACTTCTCAGGAGAATAACATAGACCCCATCACTACTACAACAATAACACCAAACATTATACAAACAACATCTGAAATTACAACACAAAATTCGTCCGATAGTCTTTTAATCGGAGGATTCCTAGATAACACAGAGAAAAAAGAATTGGAAATGAACGCGCAAACAACTCAAACAGCTCAAACAACAATAACAATACCCGCAGAACTGAACCGATCGGTTGAAACTTCGACGCAAACTGTATCAGGCACAACTGAAACTACACAAATAGTTCAGGTACCAGAAACTACCACATTGACATTAGAAAATGTCGAACAAACTACGATGTCCAGTACTGCAGAAAATGCGGAATCTGCACGGACATCGGAAAATACTACAGTTCCTATAGAGAGTACAGATCAAACGAAAACATTTACCTCATTAGAAAATTTCGATGTAACTACAACACTGGAAAACAGAATCCAAGTAGAAGTAGAAACACTGACCCAATTCCAACAGTCGATAACACAAGACACGAACAATTCCGATACAACACCCGAGATCACAGCCAGACTTTTAGACATAACAATGAGTCCCATGCAGCCCACCAGCCCTGTCATTCAAGCACAAGAAAGTACAACACTAATAACAACCACAAAAGTAACAACGGAGCAAGCTCAAACGAACCTAGGAAGCGACACCACCACCGAAGTCACAACTAACCAGCAAATTGAAACAACCCTTAGAACCGCCCCTACTACCACAGCCCCCAACCTAACAAGCGATACTCGAACTATGCTTGACCCTTTGCAGGACACTACTACGCCAGCAACCGCCCAAGGGACGGCAGGTGACCAGGCAACCACACAACCTGACCAAACGACTTCTCCTAGTATACCCGAAACAACAACCATGGCTTCCATGACAACCATCGGTCCGTCATCTTCGTCCTTGTCGTCCTCCGATTCCCCTCCCTCACTAGAAACAACCACGGAACCGCCGACAACTTCTGCAGCGATGATCGCTGATCTTATGGCTACGGCGGTACCCGAAGCAACTACGGTGACCAGTGAAACAACTGTACCGGAAGTGACTACGAGTCAGTCAGAGACAACCATAAGTCTGGTTGATAATATCATTCCCGGTTCACCGGATACCACCACTATAGCTGCTGCCGGGATTGATATGATCGATACAACCACAACATCTCCCATGACTACCCCCATAGCGGATATCATGCCCAGGATAAACACTGGAGAAACTACAACCGTCTCCAGCAACATGAGTAATACTCAAACGACAACTACTTCATCGAGTTCCGAGAGCACCACCACGCAGTCTCCCACTGTGATGACTACGATGATGGATACAACGACTGTTCCTAGCACAACAACGACGGAAGTCACTACCATGGCCACAACCACGGCTAATACAGCATCCAGCACTACTACGACTACGCAACAGCCCCCATCAACGACTCAGTACCTTGGTCGCTTCGGTGGTAGCAGACTGACACCAGCACCGCGATTCAGCTCCAGTTCGTCGACCAGCGTTCCATTAAGGGACTACGTGGTTTATGGGATCTATCCAAATAAAACCATAGTTCGTAAACGGCCTGAAGACAATCTGATCGACGCCAGGAACGTCGACAGTCCTTACGTCATATTCGGGATCTACCCGGATGGCAAGCTGGTACGCAAGTTCCCGAACGGGACCATAATTCCGGACCCACCAAGGAACCCCGTCGAAGTCGTGTTCTCCCTTCGTACTACCACTAGCACCACTAACCGGCCCGGCCCTGTTTTCTATAACCAGGCTAACCAAGGCTATTATAACCAGAATGCTGCACTCTATAATAACCGTCCCGTAGCCAACCTCGACAAGCAAAATGATTTTGGTGACTTCAATCTCGGATTTACCGGTAATGCGATTGGTCCTACTGGAGGAGCCAGACCCGATTTCACGAGCGTTGGTAGAACGACCGACATCAGGAAAATGGTACTCTACTCTATTAATCTTCATCGTCTTCCTCAGCTGTATTTATAGTTATCTATTTTATCCTCTAACATCTGACATTTTCTTTTCCATTTTATTGAAGAGAACACTTAATTGCAAATCAACTATCGATGTGGCTCGATGCTTAAATTTATATTCGAATGTAGGGCCTCCTTTATGCGGCCCTTATACGAGCAATATGAAAGATATGACATTTTTAAGTTTACCGTATCGTCGCTCTGGCCATTTTTATACGATTAACGTTTCTAATATCTCTACAGTTACTGTGACTAATGTTTTCGACCTTTTCGGTTTCTTTCTTTTCCAGGACAAAATATCGAAATTTGATGTCTCTATGGTAAATTTTGTATATATCGAATTCTACCTGATAATTGTATATTGTTGTACATACATGTAGGCACATTTGTTATGCACACAGTAGAAAATCGGCACAGTGCACTCTTAAGAGTTTCATTTTAGTCATTGTCATTTTTCGATATTTTTCTAATTGTCTAGTCTATTGTTTGGTGATAGTTTTCACATTCTGATATTTTGTATCTTTATACACTGTCCAGCTTCTTGCCTCTTTTTGTTAGTTCAGCAATAAATTGTCGTTTCCAGAGCGATGTTTTATTAAACACGCAAATGGGAACACGCCCGAATGCTGCGTCAGAAATAGCCAATTTGCTACCAACCTCACCAAATTCAAATTTGGGATTAGCCAGTACGACTGGGCTGCCAACGTTGAGTGGAAATTTGCAGGGTGGTATGATAATTCAAGACACTGAAAAGGACGAAGCTACCAGGACCAGAGAAAGTGGAAATCAACGCACTTCGGTTTACATTGGACAGGTATCGATGTGAAGATGTTTTAAAAATTTCCTTTTTGTCCAAATAAATAAAACTTTTGTATTTCCAGGAAAAGTTCATTAACTACTGGAGCGACAGTACTCCCAATACGAACCCTCGGGTTTTGAGCGTTAAAATAAATTCCGCGGCCGTAAGTAAACACTTTTGGTATTGTTATACAAAGTGTTTTTCTTATTTTGGTAAGAGTAATTTTTTGTTATAGAACTCAGCCAATATAGGACCCGCGTCCGCACCAGCATCCATACCGTCTTTTGACATTCTGTCCAATGGCCAATCAGGCGGTCAGGTGACGGCGCCGCCTGGATTCCCATGGCAAGATCCTCTTGATCAAATTTTCGGAATTACCACAGAGTCGCCTGTACGAGCAGCTTCCGTTGCGTCAAACACTTTGGTCAGTCTTTGTCTTTTACTAATTAAAGCATATTAATTTATAATCGACAGTTTGACATATGTTGTTATTGTTGTTATAGGATGATACCAATATTTCCATCAACGGTTCCATCGCAGTTAGGCCTATTAATCCTTTCGTCGAGGTTTTCACTCCAGTTTCCAGCACGATTGACTCTACAGTGACAACATCAACAGCAACAACAATGGTACCTGCTACAACCAGTGTAGCTCCTATCACTACTACTACCAGTTCTACGACAACTACTACCGAAGCGCCAGCGACTACGACGCCAGCAACAACAACAACAACAACTACTACCACTACTGCAGCTCCTACTACAACCACGACGACAACCACTACCGCAGCGCCCACGACAACTACAACTACAACTACAACTGCAGCTTCAACAAGCGCAGAGCCAACCATGTCAACCGGATCAAGCATAGCTAAAAATCCGTCGACAATAAGTTTTCAGAAGCAAAACGCCTTTGGTACAACTTACGATGATCTGGCACTTCTTAATGCCTTGGTACGTTGTCTAATGTCAATTAACCAAATTAATTAACGATCCGAAACAAACTATTTATAATTTGCGAATATTCTTGAAATTGATTTTAGTTACAGACACCAAATTCAGGCGGTTCTGCGCCCAAGACACTATCGCAAGCAGAACAGCTACTGGCTAACAAGGTAATGCAATTAATCGACTGAATACATGTTACAGACAATCGTCATAAATGATTTTTAATGATCTATTCCATATCGAACGAGACGCGCAGATCCTCCCGAAAAATAATCTGAAAAGTCATAGATTTTTCAAAACGTTTACTTTTCCAACTTCTCTATCGCTTGATCATCTCTCCTAATGGAAACCAATTAACGTCCCTCCTCCTCTTGCATTCTTAATATTGTTACAACGAGTAACAACGCAACAACGAATGGAAAGTGATCGGTACAATTCCCCGGTTTTACGGTAAAAAGTTCCAACCAATGTACCAGCTCGATACGTTCGACCTGTCCTTTCACTATTTACACAACTTGTACCGACTCGCGCACCATTTTACCATTATTACTACGAGCATTAGCAATAATTTCCCGACACCAGCCTCGAGTACGCAGTAAAAATATTCACGACAATCTCTGAATCATTCACAGCCGGAAACGCAAGGATTTAGTAAAAAAAAAAAGGCAAGATGGCGAAGCAGAAGTGGGAAAACTCTTATTCTGCCATAATTATATCGTATCTTTCTTTACCATTTTTCATATCCAATAGGCCAGAAACTCGACTCGTGATAATACCAATAAGAAAATCGGTAACGATCGATTATTATCGATGAATAACGATCGTTACGGGTCACAGTGAATGGTCAGGGCGACCTTGCCGACGGCCTTCGAGTCCCTGACGTTCGACAGTCACCCGATAATCTATTTTTACCAGGTCCTGTCGCGCGTTTAGTGACGATCTGCTTTCCTCATTCGAGCACGCGACGTGCTTATAGTTTTGAAAAATTCATTTTATCAAAATACTCGGCGCGAAAATGCTCTCCTTGTAATACCTTGACTTTACTTACGGTAGAACCAAATTGGGGAAACGAAACTGTTAGATCCACAGAGTAGTGCTACCTGCTGGAGGAACGAAGAACTTTCGTAGATAAAAAACGTGTCCGTTATGTTCGGAGCAGGTTCGCAAGAGTTTGCATTGAATCTTATTTATTTTTAGAACTGATTTAATCATCTCAAATCTTATCCGCGCGGAGTACGCGATGACCAGTTATTTTTCACAGCAATTAGAACCGCGTGGGCCAGCGGCCATTTTTACGGCTTCGCGTACGGTACTGATCATCCAAAATGAACGGTAGAACAAGACACAGCTGACGTTTATTTATTGGAATGCGTTGAAAAGAAACAGCCGATTTCTAAAACAGTTAAAAAATTATGATTATTCGAAATCGTACTCGTAGGTGTATAGATAATTAAATTTTATTTATAAAAAATGTTATAAATGCAATATTTGACAAAAGAATTTCCGCGAAGGAATACCACCCGTATTGATTGGAGCATCTAAGCTGAACAGCCCTGTATATAGTGTTGTTCGTAATTACAACGCGAATCGCCCTGCGGTAATTGTCTCGGGTGGGGGAAATCGGCATTGAAAGTTCCGAGGTGGATGACGTCAGATGATCCAGTGACTCGAGCGCTTCTTTGTGCCTGACTTATTGTTATATAGAGCCTGCAGCCATTTTGAAGACACTGCTATTATTTTTTTTTCATGTATTATTTAATATAAGTCGATTGCATTTTGCTATGTATTGACGATCGACAACCGATTGTCCGACAGTCCCGTTTGCAGTTTCGGTATGTTTGTATGTATAGTCTTTCTTTTTTTTAAATCCAGATTCTCTCCTTGGCTCTTGGGAATCCAGGACCGACAAGATCGCCCAAGGCGATCGGACCAGCAAATGCTTCTCCAAATTCACTGTTTCCGGTTTCGACGGTACGACCGTCATCGGAACCAGTTATCATTGATTTGACACGTTCCACGACAAGAAAACCGATCACCACTACAGCTCCTGTTACGTGGAAACCGGTACCAATCGTTAAATCAGTCTCAAATCTTGAAAAAGCATCGGCAACCGAAACCACCGCCGGTCCTTTCACTTGGAAACCAGTAGCTACCCTTCCAACTACAGAAAATCCTATTAGAAGTACGCAAACGTTAGCAAGTAGTACTACTAAAGCTACGAGCACCAGTGCAGCGCCAGCCGTTATTACGGCTAAGACTGTAACTACTCCAAGACCAAGAAAAACCACTACGGTCCCACCTAGGCAAGGCTTTGGCATCGGCTTCCTGGAAGCTCTTTTTGGCGGAAATCTTTTCGGCACCGCAACTACCCAAAAACCGGTTCCGACTACAAGAAAAGCTGTAACGGCAAGAACAACGACAACGACGACGACAACAACAACAACAACAACAACGACGACGACGACGACTACGGCAAAGCCAACAACGACAACTGCAAAGACAACTGTCGCTCCATCCATTCCAAATAATTTGCAGACTTCGGATTCAATTCAGAAGAATGTTGAAGCGAAGCCGAAGATCGTGGACGTGTCGAAGATTCATGTGGTCACGCCCAATAGTATCCTGTCGGCCAATGAGAAGCCAATTTCCCCGTCGATTCCGACACTCCTGAACAATCCCAATCCAAGGATTCCAACACTGCCGAGCTCGACGTTCTCACCGGAAGATGATGCCAAGTTCCTGGCGGCGCTACTGAAGAATCCACAAGCAATTGGGAATTCCGGAAGTAGCGCTGGATCGCCTGGTCCGATTTCGAAGGATGACGAAGCCTTCCTTAGGGCCATTTTAAGTGGAAAGGCCAAGGTCGAGCCAGCGACTTCCGGCAACAATGACGCCGCCTTACTGGCAGCCTTTCTTAAGGCTCAGGGTATAGAGCCATTCACACCGGCGAACAACATTCGAGAGGATCTTCGTCTAGCTGTGAGTCTTCGAACGAGATCTTTTGATTTTCTCAAAGGAATAATTTTCTTTTTCTCTTATCAATTCTTCATCGAAAATTTCAGAGCCTGCAGAAGAGTCAAGCTACTCCGACCAGGTCCTCCTACGGATCCTCCAGTACGAACAGACCCAGGACCACGACGCAGTGGTCCCCAAGTTCGACCTATCCTCCGCCGTTCTTCGGCTCTTTGGCCAACTTAGGAAGCTCTCTGGGAGTGGGGCAGCCGACGAGCACAAAGAATCACGACGGCACAGTGCGCAGTCAAGTGGTGAACGCTGCCATTGGCGCCACCAAGGCTTTCAGTCAGTTCCTCGGTGCTGCCATCACGGTAAACATAAAATGGTCGCATAAAATGTTATCCTTCGCTTCATACATATTCGGATCTAATTCCTTGGTGTTTTTCAGGGCGCAGCACAACAACTTCAGTCCTTCGTGAAGAACGGTACGAGATACGTGTCTGACGTGGTCGGATAAATATCGCAGCCTTCGTTCTTCGCAAGATGGACACAACAGCTATACTCCCGGGCGATCAATTATCCGGAAGTCACGCTATCATTTGCCTATTAGTCAATTAGCATTTAATCCTGCTGATTATCAGAACTTGAATTTCCCCTCGATCAATGTCAGACAACAGAGTTCCTAAGAGCAAAGCAATTTCAATTCTTTTTTTCACTTACCAATCGCAAGGAACTTCATTTAGCGATCTCTAATCGCGACGGAGAAATATTTCGAATTTCGTTTTGACATTTTTCATTCTTGCGCTAATTACATTATGTCCCTGGCTCTCCTCGGGAGCAGGTAACCGCTCCCGCGGTAGGATTCTTCGGGAATCTCCACTCTAGGTGCTTCCTTCGAATTCAACTATTCCCTATTCCCTTATTTTTTTTCGTGCATTCTGTGACGTTTCCTATCGACGCGCTTTGCAAACGTCTCTGGAGTATTGGCCCACGCAAGACGCAAGACGCAACTGGAAATATTCCCTGAGACATTTGTAACGTTGATTTGTAATTATTGTAATTAATGATTTTTATGCGCGGACACGGCGTTCGCGCTTCGCGTACTGTGGCAATTGTTGGCGTCCCGACGCCACCGTTCGTACGGGTTAGGAAGCCATAAGCAGATCAAACCTTCGGCTGGAACTAAAGTCGACGACGCTAGAAAGTAACGGCTGGTGAATAACTTAAATAAACTATATATATACGTATACACTTGTCATTAAGAATTACAGCGACAAGGAATAACTATGTTTTGTATAAATAATGTATATGTATGACGTTTCATCGTAGAATGCTGTGTTTTGTATAATAAACTTAGATAAGTTGTAGATACACTGTTACGATAATTGTTGCAAATGCGTGCTGAGCCGCGCATGCGCCTAACCCCACCCATCGAGCATGAAATACTTTTCCGGTATTACGTAAGAGCAGGACTTCCCATTAAAAGAAGTCACGAGTCCTAATCTCAAAAATAAAATGAACGGAAAGGAAGAAGAAAAACCTAATATTTTATAATCGTGTTAAGAAGCGATGACGGATTTTCATAATTAATTGGCCCATCCGTAACCCTTGAGCATTCGATGCACACACACACATACACACACTGTATCTAAAGTCGTGCGTGTGTGCGTGTGTGCGTATGTGTGTGTACAGTGTGAGACTGTACTTTTTTGTCGAGCTTCGACGCCTGGGAACAACTATGGGTGAACGCACCCCGCCTTCCTTTTTTTCTCCAAACCATTTCTCCATTTCTTTTTTCGTATTCCTCCCCCCCCCCCCCTCACTTTCTTTCAACTGCGTCAAACAATCTTCGCCGCTTGTGAAAAAGAGCCAGGGTCATCAGTTTCCCATAATTACACCGGATAAGGGATATTTAATTGCCATCGACGAAAAAGAAGTGTCGCTTAAGCGTCGAAGTAGCAACAGAAGCACAAAGTACGGAGAGTAAAGCGGCGACATCGAACTTGAGGGGGAAAGAATTTTTTTAAAATGTAAAAGACTTATAAGACTCGCGTGTACGATCGTGTAGGAGTACACGCGTAAATCCTCCTGGGGTATAAGGAAAACAATAAATAAGTAAAGTCCTGACAATGGCGCTCGCGAAATCACAGCCGACGGTGTTGGTATACGTATGTGCGTGTGTAGTGGGATAGTAGCAGATGCCGTGCGCCGTCGCGTAATTTAAATAAATTAACACAAACGCAAGGGAGGCCAGGAAAAGGATTGGTGGATCGAATAAATCGGTGGATCGGTGGATCGGTGGATCGGTGGAGCGAAGGAGCGCAGGAGCGAAGCAACAGAAGCACCTCTGGGTCGCCGTCGTGGAACACCCACGCGACCCTGATGTGCCGGTGCGCCGTGTAGCTGGGATCATTTTTTTCCTGGGATAATTACAGCTAATGGCAGTCATTGCGAATGCGCTACGTGTACCTCTGCGTACCTTCTATGCTATATTGTATATAAGGTAACACGTACAGTACCGTGCGGCATGTGTGAGTACGTGGATGCAGCATTGTAAGGCTGATGCACGTATGGCATTATGCCAGTCGATATTTAATTTATCGACTGAATCCGTAAGCAGATACCATTATCGTGGCTCCTGAGCAACCTGAGCAACCTGAGCAACCTGAGCAACCTGAGCAACGGCCGATCGAAGCATACCGATCCGATCTCCTGGTAACTGGACGCGATTGAGACGTATCCTCCTACTTCGATGTGCCGATCTTACATAGCTAGATGCTTATGTACGTAGGCACTCACGTGCTCGGTGCTGAGCTTTACTTCCGCTAAGAATTCAACTAGAGGAACTTTCTGGTTCTCGGATGTCCTGCTGCCCGTTAATACCGGCTCAATTGTTATCAAGGTGATTCAAAAGCAATCCGTGCAGCTATTGTACATCGCGATGTATTTTTGCGTGCTCCGATCTTGAAATAAGGGAGAGGATTTTTTTCGTCTGGTTCCCACGGCGCAGCGAGACGACCGGCGATTCGCAGAAGGTCGCAGCGGTCGCAGACAACTGTTATTGCTGAACGTGGAAGAATCGTTGCAGGAGGCGTAATAGCGCTCTTATAATTGGTAGAAGCAGTATGTACTTGCGAGAAGCGAATAGAGCAGTGCCATCTGGCATCAGGAACTGGATCCTTGCGAACAGTAAATCACGCGAGTTTCAGCTAGTTTGTATGGCTAATGCGAGGAAGAAAAGGAGGCGGGGTTGTTCGTGGCGAAGAGCAGAAGACGGGAGCGGGAGCGGGTCGTGTTGTTTATCGGCGACGGCGACGGTGACGATGGCGACGGTGGCGCCACTGGCCGTTGGTGGAAAGGAGAGAAAGAGCAACGTAGGAGCAAAAGGCAGAAAACACCGGTAGGCAGTTTTGTAGCTGTTTTTATCAGCTTCTGGGCATCGGAGGTCCAGGCCGACGCCAGGACGCATCTTGGGGGGTTCGTGTGGGAACGTACGTCTCTTTAGCGAAGCTTCTCGCTGGCTCTGCCGTTGCCTTTTGCCTTTGCTCGCCTCTTTTAGTTTGATTTTTGGCCCCGAGGCTCTGCCTCCTCGCGTTCGCCAGCTACGCCAGGGACTTACTTGTTGCTCCTCTCGTTGGGCTCGGGTCAACGGGGTCACCCACCACGGTGCAGCGCTACGTGGTGCCCTATATTTACGCACGGTAAGAGCACCCTGAAGAGGTGGGCCCCCTTGCGACTTCGCATAGGGGGTGCTCAATAAGCGCCGGCTTCGATACTCTTAAGTCCCGTTCACACACGAGACTATCTCATTCTTCGATTGAACTCGGTGGAATCCCTACTGGATATTTTATTGAATATCGGGAGGAAAAAGGATAACTTGAAACTTGGTGTCAGGATTTTTGAAAAACTTCGGCCTAAGGTCGTCGAGCGATTTTTCAGCCTCGAGAAGCTTCATAGAAATCGCGTTTGCTCTTGTCAGAGGCATTCGATAGAGTGTAGTCGCTTCTTACGACGGGGGATCGCTGCCGATGTTTGTCCAGTTGTGAACGGTGCCTAATGTCTCAAGGAGACCCCATGCAAGATACAGCGGGGTGGTCGCAATAGGGAACGTTACGTGGACGCCGATGAAAAATCTCTGGTATCTCAAGAACAGATCCTTCGAACAATGGAATATCTCTGGTGGACTCACTCGATTTAAGTAGACAATTACCGAATTACGAGGAGATAATAGAAGATAGAGACTGAAATCACGACGTAGTCATTCTCCTTCGAGCATATTCCTCCACATATACATTTTTATCTTTTTTCTTTTTTTCTCTTTTTTTTTGCAAACTGGTCATTCACCGCGATAAGACCACCATCCCTTGATCCCGATTACAAGGAACTAATGAAAAGGGCTGCACGGAGTCTCCTTTATTTTTGTCCTTCGCCAGACTATCGTAAACATCTGCGCGTTATGGTGAAGCATAAGCGCGGCAGTAAAGGGGCGCAAGTCCCGACGTATTTAAATGTGTATCAGCCGACTCTTTCTTTTTTCTTCTTCTCTATTTCTTCTTGGGCTTCTCGTCTTCTCTCCTTTCCTCTCTGCCAGAAAGAAGAGCGAAGAGGAGTCGCACGTATATCGCTCATCCTCCCTCTTTTTTCCTTCCCTTCTCCTTGCCTCTTTTTTCAAAAAGGCCTCTTCCCACACTGCCCCTGAGACGAGCGGGACAAGACGGCGGCTGCCGCCAACGTCACTGCGACCAACCACTTTTATTTCACTTTAGTCTCACACGATTTTGCCCCCGTGAAAGGAACACAAAACCAGCTTCATTCACGAGCCGTTTCTCTGAATGGGCCGTTTCCACGTTTTCAGCCGTGTGACGTCAAAAGTCACGAGGACGCATACGCACACGCGTGTGACGTCATCTTCGGTGCTTTGACTTTACATTAAATCCAGGATCACTTGACAATGAGAATTTACGAGAAATCGCGCGCTGTCGCTTTCCAATTTCCGAGACTCTCACTTCGCGCTCAACTTTTTTGGCCGGATTTTCACCGCGCGACTCGAGATTCACTCGCGGACCGGCAGAATGGGTCTGGTGAAAATTCAATGGCGCAACGGTTGCGTAACAAAGTCTGACGTAAACAAGATGCAAAAATCATAGGCAACCCTGGATCGTGTAATTTTATGGGAATTTACGTGACGTCAGAGACCAATTTTGAAACTTGGCTTCCATGAAATTGGAATTTCACAAAATTTTCAAGAATTCCATAGCAATTATGAACTATTGGAATATCATAAATACGCTAAGCTCAAATATTTCCGAGGAATTTTAGCGGAAGGGAGGTTGAAGGGAGACGCAGCGATTGTTAAGATTCTCTGCGGGAGGAAATATCTATCGAAAAGACCAGCATTGTTACTGAGTTATGCGAGGGTCGGAGGTCGCTCATTGTCAGATCAGAGAATCTGATTCGATTTTGATTTACTACGAATTACGATGCGTTTCGGTACATAGCTACGTGTATACATGTACATGCAAGGATATATATATGTATAAACAGTTATGCTTACCTGCTCGAGAGGATTAACTGGGGATCCAATAATAATCGGATCGTTCAATAGACGCACGATCGATTGGTTTATCAGAAATGTAGATGTGAACGCCCCTTAAAGGGCTGCCATTCGTTTCTAGTAATAATCTTTAAGAGCGATAAATACTTGTTATCTTCAAATCAATAAGTTCCTACGTACATTTGTACGAAGAGTTAAGTCCGTGGGAAGTAAATTAATAGTCTGAGTCGCTGCGACAGAAATTCATGAAAACGTTCACGATAGGTTTAATATTAATCGTAGCAGCGAGAACGAGTTAACAGCGAACGTATTTGTCTGGCGACTCGCGAAGGCCGGCGGCCAAAAAGGCTACAAAGACCGAATAGCCCTTTCTCTCTTTATTATGACTTTTCGTTTCTCATGGAAACCACGACTGGGTTTGCGTTGTCATCACGGCGATTCGACGATTACGTCGCGGTCGGAAGTTTTCATGAATCTACCGAGTATCGCAATGCATTGGAGGAAGCGACGACTTATGTCCATGTCAGACGTCATTACGATACTCGGCAATTGTAATTGGCCTAATGGGGAACGACAAAGATTTTCTGCATAATAGATAAAATAAGCTTAAACATACATTTAACTAAATAATTAAATTTTCAATGTCAATTTCAATAACTTGATTGCGATTTAAACAAAAGTTTTCTCGGCTGAAATTCGAGTCTTTGTCAGAGTAGAAAATCCCCAGAGGAATCCGCACAGTCCGCAAGCGTAATGTGTCGGTAAGACCCAAAACAAATATCTGGAGTATCTACGTCCCTGAAAATGATCTCGAATGATCTCCTCCCCTCAGACTCCTTCGCCATCCCCATAACCCTTAACTGGAAACCATAGCCGTGGCTGCTCACGCGGGGGGAATTCAGAAAGGCTCGGCTCTGATGACGCAAGGACTCGGAAGGTGGGAGATAAAAAAAAGCGGTTGGCAATACCTACCGAACAGGCCCAATTGGTTTCAGCACCTCGTCCGAGAAGAAAAAATTAAACAAAAAAAGTTATACCAACCGCGATCCAGAATAATCAATAACCATATGGTCACCTGTATCGATTTCAACTGTCCAAGAGTGACAATATAAATCCGCACGATAAACACCATAAAATCAAGATTAACATCTTAGTAGGAATACGTCACATGACTTTCAAACGGTTATATTATTTTGAAAAAACATTTTTCAAAATACCCTCAATTCGAAAAAAGAGATTTTCACAAATACCTTCATCCGTGTTATCTTATTGTCAAAACCAGTTATTTTCGTTCTCTCAAGTGTCGCGTGACTCGAGCAGAACTTGGTTCTTACCTGCCTAAGAACCGACAAAGTCCTTCGAATCAAATTAGCCCTGAACTATTATAATTCGATGTTTACCAGTCGAACGGACGTCGATCGGATCATTGGAATTGTCATTTCTTGTTTTCCTTTGAATTTTTCAATCCAATCGATCGACGTACAAATCTTTTGACATTTTTTTTTATCTTCTGCCCACTTCCACGCTCCCGTAAGGACGATTGAGATTCGCTTGGTCCACGTCTCCAGCCGTACAGTACCTGCATCTTTTCACTGAGGCTGTTTTTGCTTCTACTTTTTCTCCAGCAGCAGCGCCGTAGGTGGGTGGTGGCAAACAGAGTCAAGAGACGCTGACACTCTGTGTATCGAAACGCGTTTTTTTTTCTTTCGCCTATGACGCACACGCACGCTTAGTTGGACGCGATTGCCTTTGAATTCGACTGAAATTGATACCTCGATAAGAGGAATAAGAGGACAGTCTCTGTGTTCGTGTATTGTCAAATTGACTCTGTTACCGGTCCGCGCGCCATTTACGATCTACAATCTATTCTCGATCTGGCAGTTGCCCATTGTTGTACATTGTAGAGGCCCGTGTAATGTAGAGTGAAAAATGAACAAGAGTATCAATCATTGCGTAATATCTCGCAATCTTTGTAGAAGGTTACGAAGAAATCTTAATATTCAACAAAATCTCATTTATTATATTTCGAAAATATTTTCATTCATCCCCATTGAAAAAAGAATATCGAAATTTTAGTCCTATGACGATCGACGTGGCACGATACAAATTTTCAAATCGATCGACAATCACGAAATTCTTCAAGAGTCCACGAGAAATCACGAAGATTACAAATAATACAAGTTTTATGATTTTCGAATTTTTGATTACCGTATGAATATTTAATGAGCACTCTTGCGAAAGGATTGAATGCTCAGAAAACAAAAAACGATTGACGTTCGGCTAAATTCGCCAAAGTGTCAACGAATTCCATCGCAGGATGGAGAAGGGGAAAAAATGAGAGAGAGATAATCTATTAATTCGTATAGTGCATGTATATATGTATATAGATAACAAGACTGGCCGCACAATAAACAACGCCGAGCAGGATAAAGGCTAGTATTATTTTCGCGCTCGTTTCTCCTGCTGATTTCCAATGCTAATTAATCTTACAAGATCACATTTAATTTATCGACACGACTCGAACTCCAGCTTACCTACTCGCGTACAGGTACGTAAGCACTCGCGCACTCGCGCACACGCGCACACGCGCACACGCACACACACGCACACGCGCACACACGCACACACGCACACACGCACACGCACACACACGCACACACGCACTCACCCATACCTGCTATGCTAATGTTGTAAGATAATGTTGGCATGCATTGGCACTCTCGTTCCAGATGGCTTGACATCTCGATCCTCGCATCAAGATCATTCAGGAAAACCCAGAATACATTCCAGTCCCGTGACGATGATCTTCCCATAACGGATACAGCAGCATGCGCACACATACGTACCGGCAGCGATCCTAATTTATTGACCGGAGGTAATGAGGATATTGTTGGTTGAAAAAAAAAAGACAAAAAAGGCTCAGTCGAAGAACCTGCATACGCGATGTGGCTGACGTATAATTAGTCAGGAATAATATAAATTTGAGGTTAGGTATAGCGCATGCATGCTTACAAGCCGCTTTCCTTTAAAGACATTTTCTCCGAGACGCCTACGCCTCTGCAAGTTAATGATCTTTTAATGGAAAGTCGATAACGAGTTTGAAGTCATCATTGTTTTCGTCTCCGATCAATTGGTCGGACATTCGCTAACGTAAATTCCAAGCGTCGCGGCGGCGCCCAATCTCGACCGTTAGTTATTAGGCAACACGGAGGGACAAAAGTGTATCGATAAAAGGCGACTACTTATTTGCATAAATCGGTCATGATCCATACACGCGTGCGCGTCTAGGTACGCACGGTGCGTGTAGAAGAATAGACACGCACGTGTCCGAGGACTCGCACGCGTGTCAGCGTCCGCCATGTTTATCCTGGAATCCGGCGCGTTTCACAATCCTCCCGCCGAGTCTGCCCGGTCGAACCGCCATAAGTCACAAAGGACCATTGTGTACCAGCCGTTTTATTTTTCATCGCGGATCTAATCAGCCTGCGTCGAACTCGCCCACGCGAATAGTCGAGGGCGCTGCGGGTTCGCTCCTCGTTACAATTCTATTGGACTTCTCTAATGGTCGTGCGTCATACGGGATTGCATCCGTGCGCCTCTTGTACCTCTCCGATTAATTCGAGTGCAGCAGCGTGCATCGAGTCCGGAGTGAACGGCCCAGTCTCCATGAAAGCGACAGTCGGCATTTTCACCGATTCGTCACACCACTGATTCACCACTCTATGCTTATCGGGTCATTCTAACGCTTTATCTATCGGATCGTGCGTATCGTACAACTCACTTGGCTGGCTGCTGCGAAATCTTGAACCTTGTTGATGCACGTTAAGGGCGATGATCGAGCAACGTCAATGTCGTGACTTCGAATTACATGTAAGCGTCAAGAAAAGCCATAACTGCCTTCTTGAAACTATAATCGGCGTCCCAGTAAAATCTCATAATTCCTATGTCAACATTGGTAATCCCAGCACGAGATAAATAGTCTTGTCGAGAGGCGTCTTAGCCTGTTACCAACTTCAAGCAATCACTGGACTATCACTGTTTACCTAAAGAGATCGAGAAGAAGCAGCAATGTAACTCAGAAGCTGCGAAGTAAAACTATGCTCTCGTAAATTTGAGGAAGAGCAAGAAAGAATTGAAAAATCGCCACTCGAGTCTCATAGATGGCGATTCGAGCGTCTTGCCGAAACTCAAATAACATGCTTTGGTTATAGTCCTAGACAGGAACCGGAGAATCTTATAAAAGTGAAATGAAAAAGAAACCCGCTGGCTTTTTCTCACGATTGACACGGTCGAATTTAATCCAGATTTGATTTGTTTACACATAGAGTATAGATAGACGTGGCTACTCCACTCCCACCAGCGATTTCCGAACACAGTCGCAATCACATAAGAGTAAATTGCAAGTAAACAATCTCGTGGTGAGTGGGGTAGGGTCTGCGCATGCGCAGCCGGGCGGTTTGTAGGTCGGCGCTCGCGCCAAGCCTCTCGCCTCGGTTCAGTCATTCGAAGACCACAAAAGACGCAGGAGATAGTGCACGAGAGCGAAGACGCGCGTTATAGAAAGCGGCCCGTCACTGACTTATATGACTTGACGGAGGTTTTGTGCGCAGCTCTCTTTCTTTTTATTCGCAGCTCTTGTTGCCTCCTTATTTATTATTTATTTTCAATACGTATACGAGTCAGTGTTCGCTCCTCGCAAGTACAAGTAGGACCGTCGCGCGGGAAAATTCAATTCCATGTTCGTGAGTCGGTCGGCAGATTTTCAAGAATATAAAGTAATGCTAAGCCATACGAGCTGTAGACATTAATATTTTTTCTTTTACCGACGGAAACGCGTTTTCCTTGTGCACCCACTTACGTCCTGTGTGATCAAGAGAAAGAAGGAAGAAATAAAGACAGAACTGCGATTCCTGTTTGTTTTCTGAGCGACAATGGTGTACGGTAGCAACTTCGACATGGAATCGGTGAGTTTAATCATTTTTATTGCCCGAGGATAACGAAGAGAGAAGATAAGAATTAGATGACATCAATTGTTTTTTTTAGAGATTTTTAGTCTCGGTGCCTAGATTTATGACGATTCGTCGCTTTTAAATAGATTCGCCGCTCTCTTTGATGGCACTGAAAATGTTCAATGGAAAATTATTTATTTACGAAGAGAGACAGAATTTTCAATCGGTCATTGTCATAAGGAGAATGGGAGAAATCGCGCTTGAATTTCGCGAAAGTCGACACGAGCCAAGCCAAAGGCACTGACGGAGTAAACACGCTACACTGCACTACCGATGCTGCGTAGACGTAAGAAAATAATTACTTTTCTCCGCGATTAAAAATGCAACCTCTCCGCTTCTCCGTGAGGTATAAGCTGTTGCGTAACACGTGGGAGGGAAGGGAGGTGGCAAAAGTTTGTCCTCAACCCTGACGAAAATAACTTTCCCAGAAAACAGAAAGGAGGGACAGACACGGCGCATGAGCCACCATTACACATCCCAAAATTTTCAAGTTTGACGACACTGGTTATTTGTGCGCGCGCGACAAAAAATAAATGTAAATCATTTAACAATCTCGTCATATAATTATTGTGTGAAATTATATTGGAAAAATGTATAACACGATGCTGCCAGAATCCAATATACGTAAAAGTACTTTTCACTTGTCAAGGATGGACCATACTTTTCTGTTGGAGGAATAATCCATAGAAATTGTGAAAACTAGAGTCGAAAGTAGCTACGATAAAGACAATAACCAATTAAAAATCAGTTACGTCAATAATACTAAGAATGATACGAATGAGAAAATCGTAAGCTGACGTCAATCAATGAGAAAATGGAGTTACCGATACGCTATCGTCGCGTGTGACTATTGGGAAAATAAGTAAAAAAGAAAGAAGTAAAAGAGCCGAAGAAAGAGTGCCCGAAAGGTGTCACAGAGTTACTACGGCCCTGTCGTAGAAAGACACAAGCCAGTGACTCGGCCGCGGAAGGCTAACTTTCGAATCTACTACCACTGTGGCAGCGAGTCCTCTCGTCACGGCGAGAAGTTCACTCGTCGCATACGTGATGGAAAATTTCGCATCAAAAATGCGAGAGACACGATTTTTCGTCAGCCTCGCTCGGGCCGCGCCTTTTCGTCCGTTCAAATTTCCCGTAGATTTTTCTCTTCTCTCGTCTCTTCCCCACGAGCTGCGTATCTAGTCTGGTGCGTCTTTCATCGGCGACGCTACGGTAATTCCTCTGAAGGTTACGTCGGACTCTCGTATTTCGACTCGAACTTACGTACATCCAAACATGGGCGTTTTATCGTAAGAAATTTTATGGATTGAATATTAACGTGAGAATTAAAGAAAAAAGTATCGGTATCCTCGGCGATTCTGATTTTAAATGTGCCCCGTCGAATGTCAAAGAGACTGAACAAACAAGCGGTAAGAATTTAGATATTGAATTTTCGGCACAGACTTCTGAATTTAACGAATGTAAATATGTATTTTCATCTATTTATCTTTTGGACTCGATTCCGTAGGTCTCGTTATCCAAAGCCAAACGAAACACGGCACTTATGATTTACGAGTTTATCGTTCAAGACTCTGGGATGTTCAAGTTGATATTTCGAGATGGCGGGTAAACCTGTGGCGGCCGCCTCGCCTCCCTCAAATTAATTTTCCTCTTCGTTCTAGAAATATTGCTATCACCGTTATTTCACAGATAATTCATATTCGCTGGAGCGACGATTCACGATAATAGATGCAAATGAAATTTATATAATCGCAACCCGATTAATCGATGTGATCATCGGCTGCATCGATTAGTCGTTTGACAATTTTTTTAACATTTCGTCTGCCGTCCATCTTCCGCCGCGTTCCAAACTTAGCGCGTCCGCGTCAGATCGGCAAAAACTTAATGAACTCCACGTGCTCCCCGCGCGGTCTATATCAATTTCGCACGACCAATTCGCAAATTTGACATTCGCACAATCTCCATCTAATTAAGCGACGACACTTTGGTCGTAAAGAAGCCGCCTGCGAATATCATGAGCATAATCCGTGCAGGCTTTTCTCAGGATTGCAAAACGAGGACACGTGGGCAAACTGCACGTGTGTGTATGTGTGTGCGCGCATGTGTGTGCAGAGTGCACTCAGCTACGGCTGCAGTTTTAAGCGACTTTGGCCCGTTAAGAAGCGCAACGGCAGCTCGCCCGTTTTATTATATTATATATGGGAGGACAGCGAAACAGAGAGTAAGGAAAAGGCGCTCGAGCGCGTAAACAGGGTGGCGATTTAAAAAAAGTGTGTTCTTACTCGACGGGTGCGTGTCGCTGATTGCGAGTGCGCTTTGTGCGCGCTAGTTGACGTCCTTGCCTCCGCCAATTCGAATCCTGTCTCGCG
>JARPRH010000860.1:586328-597180 GCA_031763665.1 Calameuta haemorrhoidalis
CGAGCAGCCACATACTGATATCTCAATACAAACCCTTAGTTTGAATCCCATTATAATACCGAAGCGGCGATGGTAACATCCTATGCGGCGAATGCCATTCCAGTAGGGATACACGAGTCCACCCACTGAACTCCGGCACCGACGCCAGGACGCCAGGACGCCAGGACGCCACGACGCCCGCGTCCCGCGCGGGTCTTACTTACGACAAAGGGTTACGTGGGAAGCGATCGGTCGGCCGGTCGGCCGGTCGGCCGATCTCGTTCGATGCGTCGTAGACGCCCGCGCTTTTCGAATCGCGGCTTTTCTTCTCTTTTTATTTTTATTTTTCTTATCTCCTTTCTTCCTCTTGCTTCCTCCAACGTTTACGATTCACGTGTGTGGCCTACATAAAAACTGTTTAGAGCCTTTACACCGTTTTATCTTGCTTTATTTTTATGGGAGCGCTGTAGGTAGATACGGCCGAATGACTCTATCGGGAGGCCCGAGAAACGCGCCTGGAAACACGCGATAAATCCCCGCTCTGTCCAGTCGATACGTCGGACGTTCACTTTCTTCTTATTATTAATATTATTATTTATCAATCTCTGGACGAAAATTCTCACTGCTCGCGGGCTGAATGCAAAAATGCACCTATGAATGCTCCTTAAGTCCGATTAGTAGGAGGACTTCTCTACTTATGGTCGATTCTCATTCTTTGGTTTATCCTTCTGCGACGAGCCGTATACGAAATAAATTGCGAGTGGGTCTCTCTCTCTCTCTCTCTCTTCCTTTTTTTTTATTTTTTGCGTATCTCTTTTTCCCCCGTCTTCTCTTCCTCTTCTCCTGCACCCCGTGCACCGGCAATCTATGCTTAATCTTCCTCGTATTCTCCTTGGCGTATGCGCGCTACGGAGCCGCGACGTTCCACTGAATTATACATAAGTCAGGGAATAAAATATGCCGCGAACGTTACCGGCAAAAATAAACGATAAAAGTAACGCCGCTGCTACGTGAACCGTCCCGCGCGCCCTGCTCCTGCCTGCTGCCTGCTGCCTGCTGCCTCCTGCCTGCTGCCTCCTGGCTGCTGCCTGCTGCCTGCTGGCTGCTCGCAGCTATAGGTACGCGAGTGACGCTATAAACGTAAACGTAAACGGACGAACGAGCATCAATAGTTGAATCCTGCAGGACGCGAGCTGCGCCGGGCAACTCGGTCGACCGGACCGACACGTGGCTTTATGTCCCTGATCAAATATTCCTTTCATTTCTCTTGTAAGACGCCAGAGAGTACGTGTCAATGAGCTTTTAATATACTTCCCAAAAAACTGCGACACCGTTCCCTGAAATGACTTTGCTTCGTTTGCTGCTCGCACCTGCGCGGAGACAGAGAGAGAGTCGAGGACGTCGTCGCCTCGTCACGTAGATTCGTAGCTAGAGTGAAAGACCTGGACATTTTCCATAGACAACGGGGACTCTCTAATGGCAGCGACCACTTTGCCGCTTTCCGTATGTCGCGGCGCCTCGCGACGCCTCGCGACGCGAAGCAACAAGTGGATTTATCGGCCGCCTTAAAAGTCGGTTAGCCGCTGTACGTGGCTTTCGAGAAAATCTTCGGCCTCCTCGTGCTTGGCGATTTCGTGATGGTTTCTTTTCCTTCCCGAAGAAGAGCCTGATGAGTCTTACGGCTGATTATTGAAAAAAATGAAATCATTTTTTCCAAATTTTTCTCTCTCAACAAAGTCATTGAAGCTTCGTGAAGCGCGTCTCTTGATAAGATGCTCGATCGATTTAGACGTATTTTCGATTTTCGTAAGAGCATTCAGGCATCCAGTGTCTCGCTGAATCATCAATTTCATCATCGTCATCGACGAGCTCGTCCATATTATGAGAATGACTGGACCTCGGGAATAACATTGACTATACCGCGACACTAAAAGTATAAAATGAAGAAGAAAATATGAAAATCAATTCGACGTAACATCTGTGTCGAGTGTTATGTGAATCTTGATTAGATGTGGTAATATATCAATGTATTCGTCATTCTCGTACCGATTCTTAGTATTCTTCTGAGAACATTTATACGACGTGCAGCTTCCATCTTGCTAGAGAGTCATGATCTCTCAGTAACTTTATACCTGTATCCACGTGTGTATATGCATATATGTATATGCTCTTGCTCGCTCTTACGATTTCTGCAAGAATCTTCTCTCTCTCTCTCTCTCTCTCTCTCTCTCTCTCTCTCTCTCTCTCTCTCTCTCTCTCTCTCTCTCTCTCCCGCGTGCAGAGTCTCTCTCGGGTCTCCACTCCGGCACAGCAGTCACTCTCGGTATCTCTCGTATAGAATCCAAGTGACTGTGTAACCTTCCCCACTTGTTTCCCAGCGACGAGGAGGGGGGCCTCCGTCAAGGACGGCCACGTCGGGTTTTCCAAATCGTGGTCCTGGACCCACGTGGACTTCCTGTCTGCGTCTTCGTCTCGCGAGCTGCGAGAGAACCGAACGAAGAGAGTCTCAGGGAGCGACGGGAAAAAGCAAGAGAGAAAGAGAGATCGGTAAAGAAAAAAAAAACGAGACGAACGCGTGACGTATCACCCATGAAACACGATGCCATTCCGTAGGCAGTAAATATTCCGAAGGAAGGATTAAAGGACGGAGAGAAAAAGAAATCGTTCCAGCCTCCCGTAGGTGTGCTGGACCGTTTGAAATTCGTGAATAAAAAACAAAAGAGAGAAAGAGAGAGAGACTCCCTTCTCCTGTACGTAAGTCTCATACGCACGTACGCGTCTATGCGGAAGCTGACTGGTCCACGGAGGTGTGTCAACAAACAAACGTTGAGAGAGAAAAAAAAGGCGAATTGGATCGCGAGCGTGGGAGGAGCGATGACGCGATAAGAGATCGTTACATGATAAATGGAAGCCACGCACGTTCGGTACGCACTTATTTTTTCGAGGTTCGCCTCCTCAACGACACGAGCTGCTCACGCATACGACTTCAAGTTCAATGTTCCCGTATTAATAGATTGGTCTCTCCGTATTGTTTTCTTCTCGCAACTGGTCCAGATATTGATCTTCGCGCTTGGCTAAATATCGTCCAACCTATGGGGATCGGCTGTTTTGGGCGTCTGGACCGATCGAACCGGGATTCTTTTTACACGGGGAGCAGCACCTTCCGATCCTGCGGCAGCGGCTGGCGCGCTGGTCGCCTTTAGGCAAAGTTCACAGTAGCTGGTCCATTTGGAAATTTGGCAAAAAAAGAGAAAAGACTCGTTAAAACTAATATCGGCGATTCATCGAACCGATCGGTGGGATTAAAAAATCTTACGAAACTAACGAATGAAATTTACGCTTGAAATGATTTACCAATAAAGTCAATCGATCCTTATCTCGCTCCGATCAGATCGATCAGCGTCCTCGTATCAACGTTAAAGAATCCAAACTTCAATTCACTCAAACAGCCTGCGCTTCGCTCGTACAGATTTGCATGTGCCGTTTTAGAAATTGATTGGCTTCGATTACGTAAGAGTCCAAACTTACAGTTTTTTGCATGCACCTCGGTGCCATCGGCACGAGATACGTGATAGGAGCCAAAGAAGCAAAATAAGCAAAATAAGCAAAATAAGCAAAATAAGCAAAATAAGCGGCAGACGAGCAAGGAAGATCGGCACTGTGCGCGCACAGGCGTGGGCGCTGGGCTATTAATAGCCCAGCATCCAATACACTCGTAGCGATCTCGGCTACGCGATTCTACATAATAGGCGCTATGACTATTAATAAAGTATAGAAGAAGATTGGAAATACCAAGGAGCGGCCGCGCGAGTCGATCGGATCGTCCCGATCCCTGACAGCTTCCGATCTGTCAGTTAGGCGCGCTGTGCAAGTGACGCGCGATGCAAAGACGCAGCAGCAGAATATTTGGACTGGTTCGCTCGACTCCGGAGGCTGCGTCGACGTATCTTTTTCCCTTCTTCCCTCGAACGACCTTTTTTCCACTTTTTCGGGAAGTCAAATTTGACCTCGCGGATTCCGGCCTGTAAAGATTTAATAACAGCGCGCGCGCAGCAGCCGGCGCCGTTTCTCTCCTTTCCTGCGGACAAAGGCCCGCTGGGTCGTAACCATCCTAACTAACAATAAGCCTCGGTGTTGGCTGCGGTGTGACGCGACGCGATGCGCCGGGATGCGCCGGGATGCACCGGCGGGCGCATTACGGGCCAGCGTTATGCCCCCATTATGCGGTATTACGTTACTATTTACGCTATCGCAACTGCCTATTTATTTGTCTTGCTCGTCTTCCATCCAGTGGATGCGGCCTGCCAGGGCCGCTGCCAGGATCTTTTTTTTTTCCGGGCGACTCGCCGTTAATGGCATTGTTTATGAAACAATAAAGCTGCGCGGCTATCGGGGCCTGATCTTCCATCTCCTTTTCTCTCCTTCGAGGAGTCCCCCCCCCCTCCCCCTTCTTCTTCCCTCTATTTGCGCAGCAACTATTCCTAGCTGCTGCTCGAGACATAACGTACCTTTTCTGCGAAAAAGTGCATCCTTCTTGAGCTAAAGTAGATTCCGACTCCTGAACAGAGGAGATCCGAGGGAGCGCCGATCCTCTCCTGAAAATCGAATTTCGTCATCGAGTCGTTTAGACTTTGAAAACTTTCGATCGATCGAAACTGACTGATTATTTACGAACAGAGGGAGAATCCCTTGCGAGAGTAATGACGTAAGGCAGATTCATTCATGAACGGCGTAACGACGCTCGAGGGTCGCGTTGCGTAACGCGTCTTACGCACAGCTAAAAACGCGTCTCTGCGCAGTAAAAACGGCAAAGCGTCTCGATTCTTGGAAACATCCATTTGACGCAATAATTTATCTTTCTTGCATTTGTTTTGATCTAGTGAATACCTATGGTGAAAATTGCCTCGTAGACGTAGGAGGACCAAAGGAAAAAAAAAGATATGACTCTCGGTGGGAAATCCGAGAATATAGATAGGACACGGCGAGATGCGACGAGACCATACTGGCAGAAAGAGCGAGGAGAGTCGGCCGTTAGTCAGTCAGCCAGCCGATGATCGGCAATAGAAACGGGCAAACAGGCAAACAGGCAAACGGGTTGAATCCTCAAGAGGATCGGAGCTCGCGCGGTAACGAGAGTCCTCCTGTCGCATGTGTCGCATGTGTCGCATGTGTCGCATGTGTCGTTCCCCATTCATTCATAAAGTCGTATCGCGTCCAGGAGTTCGCGACGGCGCGCCGCTTTATCTTTAGTAGAATTTACGACGTGAGTGAATCGCGCTATGGGAGCATGCCTTATTATAACGCATTACGGTAACACGGTAATACGTAAATGCACCGTAGCCACGTGCAGTACGTGCACAAGATGCGTGATATTATTCTAAGGACCCCTGAGGGGGGGAGGGACGGGGAGAGGCTGCTCTGCATCTTTCGCGTTACGAGCAGCGATAATGCAGCGCGTCGTGACATCGCGAAGGTCCCTTCGCACAGTGAAAGGAGGAAAAAGAAGAAAAAGAAACGAGAAGAAAATGAGGCGCATCGAAGAGGATCGTTCTCTACTCCTCTTTCACGTAGGAGCGCACACAGTCCGCTACGACGATTCTGAGGATCCTGAGGGGGGGAATCCCGGCGACCCAAACGACTATATTCTCGAGTTGAGTCCGGAGTTGAGCCCACGCTGGAAAATGAGAAAGGCCGGTAAATACGCTGGCGAGCGAGTCTCCCGCAATAAAGTCGCGCGTTACGATTATTATCCTTATGATTCCAGTGGGGCTTCTCGTGGCCTATCGGTGCCAGGATCTCGGCCTCGGGGCCACCCAATGTGGATGACACCTAGGGTTACACCGCACGCAACGTCCTCATTCTGCGTACGTGCGGAGCACGAATGCACGCAGCATCCTAGAGGATCAGATTGAATCTTATTGAAAACGAAAACGCTGGTCTTCCTGATTCCTGCTTCATCCGACGTCGCTTCGTTTCTAGATCTTCGATTGATCGTCGCGACGCTTTCCCGGCTTCGAGCGTCTCACCTGGTAAAACCAGCGTGAAGGAAGTCCACCAGGAAGTCCTCCGGGTCTTTCCTCGGGATCGCGTATCCTTAGTCACGTGACCGACGCGACCGACGCGAAGCACGTAGCTTCGTCGCTACGTAGAACCGAACCCCAAGGCGAACGTCACGGAAAGGCAGGCGTCGCGGAACAAAGAGTCAGCGCCGATTCTCGACGTGTCTGTGAGGTGGGGGGTGGTGGGGGTGGTGGGGGTGGTGGGGGCAGGTGAATTCGCTACAAAGACCAAGTGAGAGGAATCGACGTCGAAGGACTCGCGTGCGAGAAGAATCGACGGATACCAGAAATGGGAAGCTAACCTAACCTAACTCGAAGGAGGATGGAAGGAGCCAATTCGGGAGCTGCGGGGCGGCGATGAAGGAGATAAAAAAGAGAGAGAGAAAAAATGGTGGACCGGCCGAGTCAAAAAATGCAGAGTGAGCCATTCGATTGGCTGGCGCGAAGCGAGTCTCGGAAAGTGAACCGACGCGGCCGCCGGCGGCCGCTGCTGCTTCACTTAACGTTGACGCGCGACCCGATCGATCGGCTCGATCGGCTCGATCGGCTCGATCCTCAAACTGGAGGAGACGCAGCGCGTCCTCCTCCTCCTCCTCCTTCCGAGGACGAAGGAGGCCAGTCAGGTTATCCTCTTGGGATTAGACGAGACGCAACTGTCATGGCGCCTACACGTGACTACGGGACCAGGACGATACGTCAGGCACGAGTGTCGCTCTTCTCGTTATGAGCGATCAATTACAAACGCGGCAATTCTTCTTTGCGCTCGTACGGCGGTGTAGCATTTTCTTTTTTCTTCTTCTTTCTTCTTCTCTTGCGACTTATGCCAGGTTTTTTTAACTTTTCTTTATCACTCTGCGATACGATGTGCGAGAGTGAAGTGGTAACTGTGATTATTATTTATTTTCATACACGCTACGGTGACACGTTCCTAATTTATTCCTCGTGAAACGTGTGAAAGATAAGTGACATCGGTGCGCGCACTTGTGCGTTCGCTTTTATTTTTACCCAAATCTACGCTCGTCACGTGTATAGACGTTCAGTGTGAGAGTTGCGTCCAGCCGAACCTGTCGAGGAGAAAAGGACCCTTAACGATATTTTGGTGTGTAAATCTTTGAACAATTAATTTCCTCCCTTAGCGTTAAAAGAACTACGCGACACTCTTGTTGTTTTGGTTAAGTCGTACAGTCATAACGAGTCACGTATACGTACCTATATATATATATTTGGCATTTTGCAAATTGGCACAAGTGAGAATTTCCCGAAACTACCGATCAGCGCAGTGTCCTTAAGGCATATGAAAAAAAAGACAAAAATGTGTCAACCCCTGAGACACGAATAATAATAATATTAACGTTACTATCGTGAACTGACAATGAGATAAGTGCCGATATAGAATTATAAAGCGAGAGATTGTCGCTCAAGTGGATTCGATCGGCCATTCCTAGAGCGATCTTTGAGAGGCAATCGAAAAGCAGCTGTGACTAATCCGACCTCGTGACCCTGACCTCCTCCTTCGAGAGATACTTGCGAATACGTGAGATAATGTCAGGCGTCTTACGTTTCATGCCGAATGACCTACGTCATTCGCAGCATCACGTACGCAGTTACAAGGAAATCCCGTACGCGAGGGCGGAGGAGAAAAAGGTTTCGTCTAGGAATCGGACAGAGAGACGAGGAAGCAGCCTGGAAAGAGGAAGAGGAAGGAGGCTGCGCACGTGCCAAACGGAGAAGAGGAGAAAACGTGAAAGTCAGCGTCGAGAATGTCAATGATAAAAGGAATCCGGAGGAATCGGAAGGAATCGGAAGGAATCGGAAGGAATCGGAAGGAATCGGAAGGGAAAGGAGGAAGAGACGAAGGAGGAACGTAGAGACGGTCGCGTGTATTTCGTAGGTGTCACGTGACTCCCAAAGAAAACGGGAAGCGCGATCCGTGACGCAATGGGATTAGAAAGGATCGACCGGATTGGATCTTGACGTCATTGGTGCTTCGGGGCAAAACGTGGCGAAGGAGGAACCACTGCGTCGGCACCGAGAGGTTGGCACCGCCTGGTTTGGCCGCGCTGGTACCCGAGTTGCCTGCCTGCCGGCCTGCCTGACTTTTGGCGTCCGCCTGACGTACTTGGGAGGAACGTAGAGAGAAAAAGGTGCGCGCGGAAACCCAATGCCAATTTCAATAGCTCCGCAGACTCTTATTATTGCTGCGTCGCCAGAATCTGACCGGAGTCATAGTCGCACAGTCCCCACCGATGGTCCTTGAACCTTATCCTTTTTTTCACAGGTCGACGAACCGCCGCACGGCCGCACCGGCGCACCGGCCGCACGCGGCCGCACCGGCCGCACCGCTCCAGACTCACTCGCACACGTCCTAACCTCCTTCTCGCTCGCCTCTCTTCTCTCTCTTAGTTCGGTCTTCGAGGGGCCATTTTGCTGCGGTCTAGTTTAGGCGTGGCAACTATTCGCCTCCCACTGCTCCTCTCCTCTCCTCTCCTCTTTCTTTTTCTCTCTTGCTCTCCGCGACTCCAGTAGCTTTTTCTTGGACTATTTCTCGTTAACGGAGGCGACGCCGATCGTCGCGGCCGATTCGGCACAGCCAATTTATTAAGGTGGCAACGATTTGTGGAAACGAGCCAGAAAAAAGGGCAGAGAGAAAAAAGACTTGGGAAATCCTTTCGCTTACGTTTCAATTTTCAAGCTCCTTTTTTTTCTTGCTTCTGTCGATCCTCGTCACGCAATGAGAACGTAAGCCGATTTTTCTTATTCAAATAAGATGAAATCGTCAATCGCCTTTTTCGTTAGCTCGTCGCTCACTTCTGTCTCGTCGAATTGACTGGACTGCTGGAATTTCAGTCTCCGCGCTTCTCCCTTTGGCACCGTCCATTTTGCGATTCCGTTATTTCGCAATCGGCCGGCACCGTTAGTGACGTCCTTCTTATCGTCGAGAGGAAGCTACAGTAACACAGTGACATTATCATTATCGTGGTTCGCGCGATTCAGAGTTCAAGCATTCCTTAAAAAGCTTCGGTTTCTTTCGTTCAAGAGGGGGGCGAGGAGGGGGGCGTTCACTTTCGTTATCCGTTGCCAACGTCGAATTCTTCGAGGCGTCTAAAAAGTATTGAAGTTCGTTAACGTGGATGATTTTTAATATTCAAAATATCTACCGATAAAAGAGCCCCTTATCGTTAAAGACCTCTTGACACTCGCGATAAAATCGATCCGAGCGCATCTCTTATCTCTTTCTGTCTCCTTGCTCGAGCAAATAACATCGGCAGCCTCTTTCGAAATAGGGGTGTGTCTTAATGATATTGAGAGAACCGATAGGACCAGATGCAACGTTGTCCTAGGTAGAGTCGATGGGATCTTTTAATTTTCACGGCCGTCGCGACGTCCCTGCGGACGCGATTTCCCGTCTCGCGTTCAGTCACGAACAACAAAGTGTCGAGTCGGACGGGGCCAATAATTCGGAGCGCCCAATAATGCTGCCCGTGTAAATTGTTATTCCTCGTTCTTGGCTGCCGGCGCGTATTTAATCTTCCTACGTTTTGCGTTTACGTAAACGTATAATGTAGAACGCAGAAGGCCAAGACGTCCCCCGCGCGATAGTCACACGGAGCGTAACGAGAGCGGCGTGACTCGAGCCTTAACGGTCATTCACGATTTCGGAATTGGCTCTCTGGGTTCGCGCGCTCCTCCTTTTCTTCTGCCGTCCGTGGCTCAACGACCCTGTCGAATATTTTATCCTTCCTAACTTCGTCCTCGTCCGCGTCTCTCTGCTCTTTATTCCTTGACGCTCGAGGCTCCGTCTCCGTCGCAGCTATGAACTAGCAAAGGCGCGAGAATGGATTTCGCGGGGGATCAAATCCGTGAAATTTTATATAGCGGCGTCGGGACGGTGGGCGTAATGTATTCGCCTCATAATTTTCCGCCAGTCTCTTCCTCCTGACCCACCATCCTTTTCTTCCTCTCTCTTCTGCTCAATCTTCCCCTTACTCATTTTTTTTTGCTTAAGACGATGCTGGCAAGAAGGTAAAGACATTCCGTGGTATTTTCGCCGGTTTACAATTCACTCGACTTATTCGCTCCGGCACGCGTGCTGCTGGCTGCCGTGAAAATACCGCGAAACGTCGCACTGTTTTTAAATTATTGCGAAAAGTTTCGCCGATCGCGAAGGAAAATTGTTTTTCGCAACGAATCCTTCTTTTTATTCCGCGTGGAAGTACAACAGGAATTCGAGTTGCCTGAGCATTTTACGAGGTATTTAGGAACGCACGAAATTCCGATGCTCCGAGGCGGAACAGTACCAAGTGTTTCGGTACAGGAAACACGTGTCGACTGAAAGGCGTAACAGGATGGCACTGAGGACGACCAGTGACGTAAAACTATATAAGAAGCCGAAAGCCCGAAAGCCCGAAACAGAGAGGAGACCGAAAGTGGAAAAGTGAAAAAGTGGCTAATTACTCGAGAGAAAATATCCGTATTTTTCTTGTCGAATTTATTAGCCAGAAATTCCCTGTGCAAATTCCACGAGAATAAATAGGTTCACTCTCGTTCCGTCTTTCCCGTCGTCTATCCCTCTCTTTCTTTTTCTTCTTTTCGCAAGAGCAAACGAGAAAGAGACAGAAGAGGCGCAGGAGTCGAGAAGGATCGGTTCGTTCGCTGAGGCAGCGACCATTGGCGTTCCGTGTGTGCGCGTGAGAGAGACACAGATAGGTCCACAGGACACGGACAGGCACGAGAGAGTCCAGGGTGGTACCTGTGGTGGTATAATCGTTTATTTCGCGTCGACCTTTGCAGGGCACTACGTCAAGATGTCAGAG
>JARPRH010000860.1:602833-618673 GCA_031763665.1 Calameuta haemorrhoidalis
GTCGCGCGACTCTGGGGCAAGAGGAAGAATCGTCCGGCCATGAACTACGACAAGCTCAGCCGCAGCATCCGGCAATATTACAAGAAGGGTATCATGAAGAAGACGGAACGTAGCCAGAGGTTAGTCTATCAGTTCTGCCACCCGTACTGCCTCTAGGTGGTAAAGCGACGTCGTCCACTCTAATCGCGCGATCCTGACGCTCGACCTGGCGCATCGGTAATGTCGAGTGATAACGCGAATTGCGATCGTGCGATTTAGAGGAAGGAAAATGAGGCTTCCGTATTTTTTTCAAACTGAAAAAAATCGACCGCGAACCATTGGTGAGAGTGTGTGTGCGCATGCGCGTGAGAATCCATGGACGAACGAATCCTAAGATACGAAAGACATGAGTTATTGTCAAACCGGAAGTTGTAGGTAAATTGCGCGTCAATTACGGAAGTCGATCGGCAACATGGAGACAATCGAAGATTAATGAAAATCCACCGAGTTTGCATTATTTTGAAAATAATGATAAGCGACGGTTGGGTACCCTCGAGTACGCCTATTTGGGCGATAAATTATTTAGCCTATACATTTTCGTTAATTGATTAACAGATATATATATATATATATGTATATATACATATACATATATTATTTCGTATATGTTATATTAATTTTTTTTCGTTTTCAACTAATCCTTCGGCGCATCCCCATTGAACGCGGTGTTTTTTTAAGGGACACTCGACTAATTGATATCATCGACAAATCAACACGTACTAATTAGAGTAATCGACATGTAGAACGTAAGTGCGTCGCTCTCGCTCGACCTGCTTAAGGCGAAGGAGCGACGAGGAAGGTTCGATCCCTTTGATAAGCTCTCGTTTAATCGTTAAAAGAGCGGGAGGTACGTCCCGCCATGTTTTTTTTTTTTATAATGATTCACTTTCCAACTGTTCTTGAGAGACGCGATAACGAATCGATACGAAAAGGAAAAAAAAAATGAAAAATAAGCCTCTTCTTATAATTGCTTGCTGATCGCCTCCGCGAGCTTCGCCATTGTGTTTCCGGCGGTCTTAGCGCGCGGAACGTTTTCGCTGCTGCTTGATCGACGGCGCCATTTTCCAATCGCGCGGAATGAATTTGATCCTTTTTTGAAAGATCGTTCACCGACTAATCGAGCAACGTTTAGTGCCTTACGAATTTCAATGTGATCTCAGAAATTTGCAAAACTTTTAAGTGCCTTTTATATGTCGCGTAAGAAAAAAAATATTTTTTTTCCAAAAAACGCGACTTTGTCTCGATCGTTGGAAAGATGGCGGACTTTGGCAAGAAGCATACAGTGCGGTTGCGATCGGTGATTTCGGTCCCATATATCTATGATATATTACATGTTGTATGTTCCATGAACGACTAGTATCTAAGCTATACTTATGATATAAGCAAGGCTCACGTGGGCCTCTTGTAACCCTTTTTATTTCTTCTTCTGTTCTCTTCCTCTTAAGGTACCTTTAATAACGTGCATGCATATCTTAAGCCCGAGGACACGTCCGTCGCATTGACACTCGCGAGGCCGATAAAAGTATCGGCCGATCAATGGGCGGACGAGCCCTTTTAATTAGATTCACATAACTATAGTTATAGAATATATCGTTATTCGTTGCGTTAGAATTAAATTAATTTCAATCCAATTACGAATTATTATAAATTAAAATCCTCTCGGCTCAAGTAACTATAAGCGATTATTATTATTATTATTTTCGTCCAGCAGGAACGAAATCTTTTTATTTCTTAATTTATGTTGTTGTTATTATTATTAATATTATTTTCCTCGAAATTTAGTAACGCCTTCTCGGCCATATTGTACTGGTTTTTTTTTTCTCGATTACGATTCTTTAAACATTTGCTCTGTATATAACTGGCATTACGCTGTAACCGTATTTATATTTATTGCGTCCAAGACGAAATCTTGGTTTAATCGCCGCCTAAGGGTAGCCCTTAATGGTTTTATTCTTTCAAGTGCAAAACTTACATTGGATTAAAAACTCTAAACATTAGATAACGATTTTGACGAAGAAAAATTATTAAAAAGCAAGTAACATATGTTTTGCAAAATCGATCAAGCTTCTCTTGACTTCTCACGCTAGAATTATAATTTTCTCTTAATTCTTTAATTACACAGTATACACAGAATTCCCACATGGAATCGCAAGCAATAAGGTATAGTAAGTTCCAAAACATGGTACATAACGTGACACGTACAGAGCGCGTTATTATTGTCCACCCTATATAATAATTGTAATAAACTATAGCTCGTGCCTCGCTATGAATACGTATACGTACACGAGTGCTGCATAAAAAGATAATTGCAAAATATATATATATGTATATTGTCCCACGAGGGGGACAAACAGTACTTAGAATGTACATGGAAGGGAAGGAAGGTGGGAGGATGAAAAGAAAGTCCATCCCAGCAAATCGAACAATGAAAAAAAAAAGAAAAAAAACGAACAGTCGGAATTCGCGCCAAGGAATGAGCTCTTCTTCGCGCGACTTCCGGCAGCGTTTGAAAAAATAGAAAAAATGAAAAAGGAACCTCCAGGCTGTACATAGAGAAAATATAGGCGAACAAAGATACGTGCCACGTGGGGTTGGCACTAGGCACCAGGCACCAGGCACCAGGCACCAGGCACCAGGCACTAGGCACTAGGCACCAGATACTATAGATGCTAGCCGAACGAACGTGCGTGCCTCTGGACACGCACGCGGGCTAATTAACTCATTTAAATGATGCAGACGTTACGACCATGAGGAGGGACGCTATCGGCCGAGAGATTTTACCTAATATTCATTATTAATTATGAATAAGCCGCGGCTGGAGATTATATATTGTTTTTTTGTTTATTTTATTTCTACTTAATAAAAAGTTGAATGGTAGGAAAATATTACATATGTATATGTATACACGCGTATGTCATAATTGAGATTATATATATTTATAGATATATACATTTTATTATGCGAATATTAATATTATCATGATGATGTTTAATAATTATATATTATATTATTATATTGTATTATCGTACTGTCATTTTATTATTATTCCCATTTTTTTGATCATACACATGTTTCCTATATGAATGCGTTCATCATCGATTGGCGGCGACATCTTGCACGTCCAAGCTGGAGGATCGACTGCGCGGATCTTGTTTACTCTTTAATAAATTTTCCCGTAATAGATGTTTTGTGCTTTTGCGTCATACGGGACTGGTCAGAGTGAAAGTCATTGAGTCCGGTGAAAGTTCTTAATTCCATTGATTCATCGTTTCGTGTCGCGTGATTCACTGCAAGAATTCGGTCGCTTTTGTTGCCAGGAGTTTTTAACATTTTTTTTCTCTTCTCTTTTCACTCGCCAACGGCCTTCCGTACGTCTTTTTTTTTTTTTCGTTCCTTCGCTACGACGTAAACTCGAGCGTTTTTTCATTCGGTCAGCAGCTAATTATAATTTTCTTTTGAAAAATGCACAAACTTCATTTTTCTACTTTTTATAACTAATAATCATCATCATCATCATCATCATCATCATCATCGTTGAGGCACGAAAGGTTTGAATTTTGCCACAGAGGCCGCACAGCTACGCCTCAGCTTCAGGCTGGCCGCGTTGTCTAGTAAAAACAAAAGGCCTCCAATAAAACGAAGGAAGGAAATAAAATAGAGAGTACGGAGTAAAATAAAAAGTGAACGGAGTCCGCCATAAAGATGTGTATCGGTTCCGTGTAGGTTGGTCGGTGTGGGTAACGGCGGCCAAGAGGGTCGCGACCAGTGGGCGTCCCTTTAGTGATTTACGAGGATTTAATCGCACAATTAATCTAACACCTTGTTGTAACAACACCTCGGCTGCCACGGAGCGGCGATGCCAAGAAAGTTCGCGAGGCTGCAGAGACGAGGAACGGATCCGTTGCTGCCTCGTACCAGCTTGATTCAGGCTTGATTCAGGCTTGATTCAGGCTTGATTCAGGCTTGATTCAGGGATCGGCCATTACGAGAATCCTAGCAAAATTACCCGACATTACTTACGACTTGGTTCACCCTCGGCGGGGCGGAAGACGGAACGTATTGTCTCTAAATCTGCTCAACATTCTTTAACGTAACTTATCGATCGATGACGCGTCTATAACTTTCTGCCATGAAAACTAAAAGATCTCGTTCAAAAATACGTCAGCCCTCCAGAGGCTAAAGGAACGAAGTAAGGAACGAATTTTCAGGGTCCTTCGAGACGATAAAACGAATAAGAAAAAATAACGAGGGTATGTAGGAGAAAGCACCGAGACTGATCTCAGGTGATACCTCGGCGAAGCACAGAGGTGAGACGATTCGGTGGAGTCGCGCAGCATCCGCCAGGAGATTCCGAGTGGCTTGGATTAGATGATTGTCTTTGGAAACTGGGGAGGGAGGCGGACGAAGGTGAGAGGATCACGGATCACCCCCACATTGTAAGGTTGGTGCGCGTGCGAGTCTCTTGCCCGAACCAAGGACAACAACATTCTCCGTAAAACTAATTGCCAGGTAAATATATCTATACCGTTGAGAATTTATTACGAGTCGCGTTGGACTCTCGTGCACCGACTTGCTGTAATTTATGCTTTCATTACGGACTAGGAAAGATTCGTCGTAGAGTAAAGCGGCGAGTTGGCCTTTTTTAGATTGGCTTTTTTTTAACGCGACCATCGAAGGTTTTCAAGTGACTTTGCGAACGCGGAAGCGGACGACAATTTGGTCGATCGACGAAGAAAGGATCTTGATACTAATTTGAAAAGCAGGTGTTTTTCAAAAAGGTCGCATACCGATACTCGAAGAGAAACCACGAGAGCACTCTCGTTGTCTTGTATATAGCAATTCATGTCGGTTAACAACTTTTCAAGAGAACAAAAAAAAATGGAAAGAAAATGAAATAAGAATTACAGTGGTTAAGCGACGGAGCAGCCGTAATGGCCCATAATGATCAACTCACCCGCGCCATTATGCTTGTCGTCATTTTTTCAACAGCTAAACAGAGATCGGTAAAGATCGTAACGACTTTGCATTTTTAAGTTTTCACATTCTTCTCCACTCCCTGAAGCCCGATCCGTTTCCTACGGCAGCTCTGCCTTTATCTGCTTCTACAAAATACTGAAGCTCCCTCGTCCCTCCACCTCCGGATCTACTTTCATTCTGCGGCCTTCCGATCCTGTCGTGCAGATACCGGAAACATACGATGGAACCGAGTCGAACAGTGGCGACGCTTCCAGGGCGCGCGATCATCGCGGCAACTAAATTTCCTCGTCTCTCTGCGCGGCATCTTCCCGGCTGGGAAAGCGTATCGCGCGTGACAGCCAGCAGACGTGCGAATGCGAACATAAATCCAAATTAGCGTGAACGGTAACGCGGTCTTTAAATCAAGCGCGCACGCAACCGCCGCGCGAGATCAGCTCGTGCGCGCGCGCGCGCACTAAGCGGCAGCTTAGGCCCTTCGACGGTACATTGTAAATCGTTTACTTGAAATAATCGCGACGCGATCGCAGGCTCGGCAACCGGCAAACACACGCATTCGACACGGTACGTCTTGACCGTCTTGGCCGTCTTGACCGTCTCGGCCATACGGACAGGAGATTCCATTGAGGAATTATTTTCTGTCTTGTAGGCATTATTTTTAATTTCATTTCTCCAAGAGGAGTCGACGGAAGTTCCCTCGTGAGCCGTGTCCGATATTATAGAGATGATATACGGATAAGAAATATACGCGTACGATGGCGCTATATTTGAAACGCATTAAAAAGGTTTGAGACGATAAAATTTTACGAGTTGCATATTCATTTTTACATCCGACGGTGAGAAAAAGAAAGTCATAGCTGCAGGAAAAATAGTGTTTTGTAGTTCTACGAAGTTCCGCGAATAGACCCGCGTTAACCAGGTACGAGTGGGGAGATCGCCGCCAAGGAGCCGATTTTCATGGTCCAAATTTATTTCGACGTCGACGCGTTACCTCAACGAAGGCTTCTCGAAACAGTCTCATATTTTTGATTGGTTTGGTCTATTTTGATTAATATTCGTGAACTCCTTAAGACGCATGAGTTCATACCGGGTGGCACTCTAAGGCGTGTGTATTCTGGTGTCGACGTGCCACCTGGACGGAGGAGCCTCGAACCAGTCCCACGTTTATGATCGGTCAAAGGTACAGCATAAGCAAACCCCAAGCGTAGGTAACAACAGAAATAAAAGTTTCCTAATTTCTTTACCATGGCAACTGAATAGCACACGTGCGTGCTGCTCCCGTTGGCGTACAGGAGTCTCGTGTTCGAGACTTAATCATTATTTTTTTTAAATCGATTCGCTTACTATGCTTATTGGTTTATCGGATATCATTTTGCACTTACATATTTTAGGCAATAATAAAAATCTTGACTTAGGCAAAATTTGAATGATTTACAAAAATCTTGGAATGTTTTGTAAATTACTATTATAACTATCATCACCAAATCTCCTTAGGTATTGCGTTACTTGTTTCTAAATTCACAATTTGGCAGAATCATTAAAAAAAAATATGAAATACATTTTTTCTTAAGAATTCTTATTAAGATCCACATCGTGACACATGTGTTGTAATTTCAGAGCAGACTTGGTATTACAAAGAATGTGGAGGTAAGATCGTAAGCAAAGTGATGGATTCAGATGTCTTATATTAAACATTCTTATACGATATAAAGCTAATTATTGTTATCCTCTTCCTCGTCCTGTTTGCGAACCCCCTGGTTGATTTTGTTGATTGAGCCAAGGTGCTGAGCCAGTACCCCTGCCTCTTTGGTTCTGCCCTCGACCTCTTCCACGAGCTGTATCAACAAAGGACATTATTGTAAACACTGAACACAATGATATATGAAAATTTGAGTAAAAACTTCTGACTATACTAAATGATATTACTCTCTATAAGAACGAATAACAAACCTTGAGCTCGCAGAATAGCAGATTTTCCTCTACCCGCAGTTCCAGAACCTTTCCCGCCAGGTCTCTTAAACATGGGTGCGTTCTTGAGCATATCTGGTAAAATCAGAAAGCGAATTTTCGAACCTCGAATGTAAACATTCTCGAGTTTACTTGTTTCGCCGTCCCTGTAAGTCACTGAAATATTTTGCATTTGACAATTCATATTATCTTCGGCTTCTATAAGTGTCCCACGATAAACCTCGCCGGTGTTAGTCTCACAGGTTATCGTCTGACCCTCCGCTTCGTGAAGCACTTTTATTGGAACGCCGATCGACATTTTGATATCGCACCAAAAGTATCTGTAAGCAAAAACGTCAATTTACAACTAAAAAACTTCATACTAAACCCCGATCACAATTAAATGTAAAATTATTAGTTTAAAGCGTCTCGACACGTACGTTTTGATGTCGCCGCACGCTAACCTATATCTTTCGGTTAAACCATGAACTATGCAAAAAGACGCCGCTGGAATAACATGCGGCCAATTTCAGCCGCCGCACAGCGCCATGCAGCGGTGACAGACAGAACAAAAAATATAGACAGTGAAAATGCATAAAACCGGATACGTGTAAAATTGAATATCTTTTCTGTAGCAGCAAGGATAATATTGCTCGCCCATTTTTACGTATACATGTTTTTTCTTAATACACCACTTTCGTGAAGAATAACAAAAAGAAAATGCACCACATGACCAGATACAAAATATCGACGTTATTTCTTAACCCATGAGGAATCAAATACACAAGAGTCGTTCGAAAAATGGTTCTTGTTCTTGTTAACGAAAATATAAAACAGATCATTTCGAATGCAACATCGTATTAACTAAAATGAATGCATGTACGAGAAACATTATTTGCAAGCGAGTAGTGTGTGATAGTGAATTGCAGGAAGCATCCGTGAGTCTTGTTTCTTCTTCAATCTTGCTCTAATTTTAGTTAGTACAAAAATCTATAACATTTCTGGGACCTGCAGCAGAACCGCAAAATACCAAGTTAACACATTCACTGTATAATTGTATTATGTATATTTTTCATTCACATCGAGTGCAATTTTTTGTTACCATTGTCGGATTTATAAATCTTCGATACAAAAATGATTCGATGATCGGGGTACGCCTTTCTCTTTTTCATTCACCCTCTCCTCGTTTGCATGGAAAACTATCAATAATCGATCATCAATACTCTTACATAGATATCGATCTACATTCTTGTAATTACGTTTATCCTTTGAATGAATATCATACAAAATCTATTGTTATATTAATATATAATTATTCTTACTAATACGTTAAAGGTAATATCGCCAAGCTGTACTGTCGCGGAAGGAAATTGCATTACTTAACTTGTAAGAGGATGGGGTTAGGGATAGGTGGGTATCGGGATTATTTTACAAAAACCTTAGTAACATTGATGTTCACGGAAACGGCAGTGATTGGCACCCAGGTTAACAACAGTTTCGTCTTACAGGTTGTCGCGGGTCGATTCGTAGTAAAATTTGTATTTCATGGACACGAAAAAGAAAATAATCAAATTTATTCACATACGACCCTGTCGAGTGCCTATGAGATGTAAGACGATAATTAAATATTCGCTATTTTGACGCGTTGCGAAGAATGAGCATCAGCGTAATGTTGGACGGGTCGTGTCAAGTTAAGAAAATCAAAAGAACAAAGAATCGTCGCACTATTGGTGACAGTGTTATCGGAAGGAGTTTCAATGAATTGAGAAGCTAATGTGTTTCAGAGAGTGTAAGAGCAAACAGAGGACGTCGATGCAAAAAAAGCCCCATTAAAGCTCAATCGCAGTCTTACTTAACCCCTTACTAAAATGTTTCATAAATGCACGTTAATTATTATTAGTAAATTGAACTTAAACGCATAGACGCTTTGCGATAAATTTATTCGGAACTTGAGAAAAACATGATATCCCATTGACCCAGAAACGGTCGCCCCCGTTTACTCCGAAATCTTCACAAGTGCCAATCACATTTCGCACAATCCAGTCACACGCACGCATTCTTACTTCTTCTTCTTCTTCTCGCAGGACACATTCGTATTACACATTATGTGTCGTTACAATGATACGTTTCATACGTTTCATACGTTGCACATCCACTCGCCCCAGTACTTCGAACAATTTTTAATCTACGAATCAATCGATAGCTCGCGTGTTTAATATTTTAAATAGAAATTAACGTGTCCTGCGCTTATAATGCAAATTAAAAAATGACTGATCTTCAAGATTCTTGAGATTTTTCTCCCGTGACACAAAGTACGGCAATACCAGCTCATCGCAAAAAGCCAAAATATTGTTTACGATGAACAGTTTTCGTTGGTGAAACTAAACGACTTTGGTACGAGTTGGTACTACTGAAAAGGCTTAATCTAAATGAACGACCTAACGGATTCGTCACGAATAATAATGAAATATTCGTGGAATGAATTCACACACGGTAAAATTTAACGAAACTCTTGATTCGCCAAAGGGCAACTTATGCGATTTTCGAAATATTCTCGCACTCGTGCCATTAAGGCTGTTTGCCTCGAATAGTGAATTAAGCATGATAACAATAATGTCTATTGCAATAGTAACAATATGTACAGGTTGCAGGGCGGTAATGCGTTCAGGTCAAATAATATATTGCTTTCGGATGCAAAGTACATTCAAGGTTAAAGACTGGGATTCTTCTATAAGCACCATTTACAAAAACTTATTTTCATATTGTCACACACATACGCGAGGCCGATTATTTTAGGCGCTTACAGCAACGAATCTCAGTGCACCTCAGTGGAAATTAAATCGACAGATTTTCATTATTTTTCTTCGTAACGGTTCTCTGCTCGAGCCGCAATCGAAGGATATCACGAACCGATTACATCGCGCAAAGCATCCTGCATAAGATACAGACCGACAGTCAAAATCTAATGTATAATTTGTTAATGGATTAATGGCAATAATATAGAACGATGCAAGTAAGGGACTATAGCTACATTAGTCAATCTCTTCGATGTAACGTAAAGCTAGGACAGCACATGGCGAGTGGCACGATAAAGTCATTGAAATTTGGAAGGAATGCATTTTGAGAGAGAAAAGAAAAGAAAAGTAAATGTGGGAGGAGGATGGAGGCGGCATGTCGATTTCGCAAACAATGAGATTTCATCAGATCAATTTGATTGTCCTTCTTCTTCAACGGAACCATTGCCGAGTGCGTTGTATACAGTGGCTAAAACTTGACTAGAAAACGGACAAACGTACGAACGAACAAATTTACTATTTTCACGTAGCGTCCCCGCAATAATCTGTAAACTCAGATCTATTAGAAATTTGTTTTTACCTAATTTTCGACTTCTACTCGATAGAAACTATCCGACACGAACGGTACAGCCATTAATATTATATTAGGCGCAAACGCAGTTCTCGTCGCACTTTAATATTTAACTGTCGCGTCGCGCGCGTTAATACGTGTTCATCGATACGTTCATCTTTGTCTGTATACAAAATATAAGAGAAAACTTGTTCACTCGATATAAAAGATTCACCTTATAATACGAGTGCCGTACAAAAATCTGGTACTAATCTTACTTGTGCACTTTAAACTGAATAAAGATATCAGTCTTTCCTTATCAGAAAAATAATACGTATGCATATGCGCTGACGCGCGTGCGCTGCGCGTTCACTAATTTATGCGTGACAATGATAATGACATGATATGATTACGACAATAATCAAAGATAATTAATAATAATGTACACTGGATCGCAATAGCATTTTCCGTACCGCTACGTAAATGGAATAACAATACATGTTAATGGAAATGTTAGGAAGAATACTGTGTGTAAGTCAGTGCTTCCCTTTTCGCAATCGTAACTTACAGTGAAAAGCACGTACGTTGAGATATTCTTTTCCTTTAGTCGAAATTAGGGTTAATTGGTCGATATCATTCTACCCTCTCTCTCTCTCTCTCTCTCACACACACACGCACACGCACACGCACTCACACGCGCACACGCACACTTCCGTTTTGCCCACTTTGTCGCCTCGTTGTCCGTTGGGAACTTCCTTAATGTGAAATTATTCGATTATCTTTCACTTTTTATGTTATAAAAACTTGTCAGCCAGTTTCGTTTGTTTCGGCATTTTTTTCGCGGCTGCACATAAATTAGAGTTCGTTAGACAACAGTTTACAGGACAATTTTTTTATCGATACGGAATACGCATATCGCACCGAAACATTATTAGCAACATGATACACGTTCTGCCGGCATAGTAAACGTCGCAATCTTAATTCATTAAGGCTAAAGAATATGTATTGCAAATTTAGTAGAAATTACTTAGAAAACAAGAACGATGAGTTCATTGACGACACCTCGTCAGGCGATTGAAATAGGCGCGATATCCGGAAATTACGATAATCAAACTCACTTTGATCGTCCGGTTACACTTTTTACAAAAATTATCGTCCCCACACACGATAGGAACAATATAGCGGGTGACAAATCGAAAACGAACATCTCAAAGAAACCAACAAAGAAATGATGAAATTATAAATTCCTCTAATTTGAGAAACATATAAGCAAAAACATTGGTAAAATAAAAGTACCTTGTCACTGAAAAATTGTACTTCGAACCTGTTACGCGAAATTATTTTTTTTCCAGAAGTAACGTACTTCGCAGAAGAATTTGCTTAAATTCTACGGAGTTCATAATGGAAGAGAATTAAAAAAATAAATGGAGTGTTCAGCTCCGCTGAGTCACCCTGTGCTTATTATTTACGATGACACCTTCTTTGGTTATTCCAATGTACGTTTGTCCGAACGTCCGTATTCTTCGGATGACATATCATGCGTAGAAAATTAATATCGTTCATGAATATCCGAAAAAGACTGCCTGTACAAGAGAGAAGCAGTTAAAATCACTGAATCCATAGCGCTCACCTTAGCCTTCATTAAGATACGGGTTCCTCGTCGGCCAAATTATGAAGGTCCGAATAATTTACAATAGCCCGATGAAGGAATTCGTACTGAGCCTGCAACACCAGATAATACCGTAAAACAAAAGCAAAGAGCACGATTAAACGACACCGGTTCTCGTTACTTACAAAGCTATTGATCATCCCGTGTCGCTGCGACCTCAGCTTTTTCGTCGTGGTAAAAATATCAACTCGTTTCTCGGTCCTCAACTGTTGAATCAGAATACTAAGTGCGACGAACATAGAACTTCTGTCCGAACCACAATTGCAGTGAACTATCAGAGGTCCACTGGTCTCGTTGTCGGTGGCTAAAGTCTGATCCACAAGTTCGATCAGACCTCGCGTCACTTCCGGCACCTCGCCCTCCACCGTCGGCCATCCGTGATACTGATACTGAGTGACGACTATACTCTCGTCGGTCTTGGTATTCGAGACACAGAGTTCTCGACGTGTGTAGTAAGGACAGCTTTCGCTCTGAATGTATCGCACTTTCACGTGGTCGTAGACAGACTCGTCGTCGGGCCAGTAACGTGGACATTTTCGTGGTCCATCGTTCAACTGTAATTATAAATTAAAAATTATTATTCGGAGGCAATAGTTAACCTGACGTTGTAAATTGAAAAATTATGTACTTACGTCCGACAACATGACTATGGTCGAGACACATTGCTCTAGGATCATTCGCCAGAAATCTGCTATGGTTGTGTCTAATGGATCTTGCGTGATGACGAATGACTCGGAATTATCATAACCTTCTATAAATGAGGCATTTATGTATGTCGAGTGCTCTCGGCCAGGAACTGGTGTAAGGATCACGCGATTTCTGTCGTATGGGATCACCAGTTCGCTCCTATTCTTAAGTCTATTTTCATCGCCGCCACCCACGGAAAAGGACTTCCGATCCTCCAATACCGAACTAATTCTCTACAAAAAGAGGAATATAGTTAAACGATTGTAGAACAATTTAAAGCTGCGCTTGATATTACTTGTAATTAGAGTTTAATTTTACACTTACGTCGTACTCCTCTTCCATTCTACATTTCTCCTTTCCATTGTCTCTTTGTCTAAGTCGTTCAACAGTTTCTTTCAATTGATGCACCGGAATCTCCGTATCGCCATATTGTGCCATTTCCATTAAAGCACGATAAATAAATATGTATTGCTTAAGAGATTGCACCAGGAAATTACGTTGGTGCCTGAGGTCACAAACGGTATTGAAAATGGAGACTTGACCCTCTTCAGCCAGCTGTTGTAGCAAGGAATCCAGAGCTACCAGAGTGCCGGTCCTACCGACACCTGCGCTGCAATGCACCAGTATAGGACCCTTCTCCAGGGAATAGGCCTCGTTCACCCTCTTAATAAATCGCAGAATAGCATGAGGATGCTCGGGCGCGATGAAATCCTTCCACACCAAAAAGTGATACTGGATAATAGTGCGAGAGTCTCTCTCGCCGGTGCGCGTCATCTTCAATTCGCGCACTACGTAATCCGAGTAAGGCCTTTCTCTAACATGTTCAACGGTAATGTCTCCAAAGCTGTTGGTCTCGCCCTTGTCGGGCCAGTATTTCGCGCACTTGGTCTTTGAATATTCCTCCAAGTTAGTAAGCATCAGGACCAACTCGAGGTGCTGCTCCCAAATCATCCGCCAATAGTCGCATACGGTATTCTCCATGGGTCCTTGGGCACATATAAATTTCTTGCGCTCTTTATAGCCCAGAACGAAGTTCGCGTTGATGTAATCTGAACCGCAGATTCCGTCTATCTGCGCCAGTCGCACTCTTGTTTGATCGTAACACTTAATATCTGGGTAACGATTTTTATAGAGATTTTCTCGAGCCTCCGAAGCTCTTGTCGTCCTGTCTGCAAATCTGTCTGGCAACAGCTCGAATTCCTGCTGAAATCCATAATCCGAGTCTCGATGTCTCTCGATGTACGACTGTAGAAGGTCGGCTTTCTGTATAGGCGTCATATCCGGAGGACTGACTGTCACTAGCTGATGTCTACCCCTGAGACTCCTGCAGAGATGCCTGCCGGAAAATGGCATCCATTAAAATTCCAGCAATTATCACGTGAAATATAAATATCATAAAGGTTGTCTGTATCGTCAGTGATGAATCTGTGGAACGTAAATAGCACGTGGCTTTGGAAATTGTATTGTCACTCACCTAAAACTGTTCCTCAGCGTAATGATTTCCTCGCCTCTTTGTTGCGCACGTTTTGTGTATCTGTGCAGCACACAAAGGGCAATAAGAAGAATGACGATAACTAATATCAAGACTATGGATATTTGCATGATCACGCTGAACATAGTCAATTCTTCTACTACAGTGTCATCCGAATCGAATCCGCCGAAAAGCGGATTGAAGTAACTACTATAAGCCGCCAACAACTGACCTTCCCCTTGACCAAAAACTGGAAATAAAAATTAATGAAAACAATAAAATTTCCACATCCCTCGATAACATTAATATTATTGGTACGCACCGATAACTTCAATAAATCCAGTATAATTATATCCCTCGGCCAGGAAACCGTCTTGCGGAGTGTAAGGTGACAATTCCTCAACCGGTACCATGTTTGGCACCGATGCGTCTTCTCTTCTCCTTCGTGCGGCACCACCAGTAGTAGCTTCTTCGTTAACGGTCGTAGGTGTCTCGAAAGTCGTCGTTGTCATAGTTGCTGTAAAAGGTCCTGAGGAACCTGGCTGAGACGGTAGTACCGTTCCAGCTGTAGTTGTCGTCCCTGTCGCCGCTGTCGTGGTGTCCATCATCGTCGTACCGATTGTACTCAGTGGTACCGGCATGGTAGTTGGCGTCGCCGCGGTAGCGCCGGTGGGTACTGTTCCATTGTTCACAAAAGTTGATACTGGCACCTCAGGTACCAGATTCAATGAAGGCGGCAAAGCTCTGGGTCTCAATCCAATGCATCTGTCGCAAGCACTGCTTGCATTTGCAGACTCTCCGTCACCAAGAATGATTTCTGATACCAGACGATCGCTGTCAAAAGCTTCAGCAATATAAGCGGCACTGGATTCTGACGCGTGCGCGTACCGATAAGAATAAACGTCAATTTTTTCAGGCGATGGTAAGTCGGCCACTGTACTCTGCTGTGCCAATTTTACCATAAATATTCTGTAGCAACAAATTGGACCGTTTCTCTCTGAGATTCTTGGTAAGTACAATTTAAAGAAATGCTTTCCCTCGCTCTCGACTTTGCGCCACGTGCGCATATTTAAGCTATCCTTGTCGGGGATCGTAACTGGCATTGTACAATTGCCCGTAGAATCTTTTCCGGGTGTGCGTTGTCTCGTCATGGCATATATTCGAGCCTTGAAATAATTCGGGACAATGTTTAATGTCGAAATTTCCATGAAGTAAACAACTTTGCAGTTCCACGATAAGAATAAAAAAGAAATGAAATCTTTACCGTGTAGTTTGTGTTCGAGGGCACCTTATCAAAAGTCTTGCCGAACAGCTCGGGCTTAACGTTTCCACCTTGTCGAGTCCATCGATCGATATCGAGACGCCCCATGTCATTTCTATAATGTGCGATGCCGTGCAGTTCGATTTCGTATCGCGTAATGACACCATTTGGTCTGGCTGGCGGTGCCCAAGTTACAGAGACGAAACCGGTATTGCTTATGTTATCAAAACGACATGTAACCGACAAATTTTGTGGAGCACTAGCAGCTGCGAATGAAATACAATGTTATGTGCCGCAAGGAAAGAATCCAGACGCCCAGATTCCTTTTCAAGTTTCACAGTTTTTTTCTGTCGTACCTCCATCCAGAGTGGTTCCATTCACCTCCTTACTCCAGTTTCCACATTTCCTCGTGTATTCGCTGCACGCCGATATTTTGAACTTGTAGGT
>JARPRH010000860.1:624497-638457 GCA_031763665.1 Calameuta haemorrhoidalis
ACTCACCGGCATCATCCACGCTCGCTGAAACGAGTACAATACAACACAGTATTGATGAACTGATACTCGTGATCGGTCCTCGGCTTCGTAACATGGCGTCGTGACAGCCAGGGTATGAGCTATCTGTGACAGTAGTCTTCCTGTTCCTCTTCCGTTCTTCTGTCCAACGCACAATCTTAATCGGAATTGTAAACCACCCAAGACATGCTTCCAAAGCTTTAATACGCGATATCGCAGGATTACGTCCACCCTCTTAGTATCAACGTCCCATTCGCGCCGCACTCGTCACATTAGCTATACAGCGTAATCTACTCACAACTTTTTTAATGCACTACTCGCAGCTACTACACCTCCACTCGAGTACTCGGACACAAGCGCGTTCTAGCCGAATCCCTAATGTGCCTCAATTGTATTATGAAAATGTAATATAGAAAGAGCCGTCGTGACGAGTCTACGCCACCGCGCCCGAACAATTATTGCAGCGCGCTCTGTCGACGGAAGCCCGAATTATCCTCCGCAGCCACTACAAACGTCCTGCTCGATTGGTGGCGGCGTTGCCTCACTTTTACATATCTTTTTCCTTTCGATTCTCTTGAATTTTTTATGATCTTAGCGACCTTGTAAGGGTGCCGATATTTATTCCTTTTGGAGTAAGGTTCAATTCATACGAAAAATAAATATGCCTCTTGTATGCTATAAAATTAACTAATTCTTTATTTAATGTATGGATTCATTACCTGTGTATGAATAATTATGTTTTGCTGGTGAAGAATGTTTCTAAATTTTATACTTATCAGCAATGCAATTGAAACTGACTTGATATTGAAAGTATAGCAGGTGGTTGTAACAGCAGCCAAAAGCGCTTTTGTACTGTTCATTTATCATTGTATTATAACCAATGTTGCATACTATGAATGTTGAAAAATATTTCTACAATTTTTTTTGGCCAGCGTCCGCGACAAACTTTTTGCGCGTGGCTGCATCGAATCTGCAACAATTACATCCTGTCTTGAATGATCTCGCGAAAATCTAAAGGAATTTTATTGGCTTGATTTTCTTGATGGTTTAAACTTTTGTGGAGCGGGCGCACATTTTTTCTTCAGTACTTAAAACCACACTGAATCCTACTCGAAGCTTCATACACTAATAACATTCCGATCTTGTTCCATCTTGAGAGTATACGTTAATGACCAAACTTTTGCAGACAGAGGATGGATGATGAATGTTATTATATTTATTAGATGAAAATACACTTGTTTGCGCCACTTGCAACCTTGAAGGACAAACAGGGCGATGATGTACCATCTATTTAGGTATTTAAACATTTTACAAAGTGAGTCTGATTTTCCGTCGTCTGTGACTCCATTATAAATTCCGCCTGATTGATTAGTCATAGAGTCGACGTCGTTGCACTTTGCTGTCGATCAAAACATTGGGATAATTATAAGTGTAGGATGATTATAAACATACCATTCGCTTAATCATTACGTGCTTTTAGTACAGAAATGCATTGATGAAGTAGTTAGTCATCGGCCATATTTATTTCTCATGCCAAAATCTGTTCATTGAAGGAAAAAGAAGACCTAAAATAAAATGCATTCGCTGGTAGTGCAAGTTCGAATCTTTCTTCTGATGCAGTGAGGTGCCAGGCGTACGCGTTCGCTGTGATGCCTGACAAAAACGATGAAGGATAAAATGCCACCTTTCCGCAGAAAAAAATCCGGAAAATCTTTCCCTGTGAAAGTTTGTACTTTAGACGCGGAGCTAGAGTTCAATTTAGAGGTTAGATCCTAGAATCTGTCATTGAAAGAATCAGTGTCAATTTTAGAAACAAGCGCTATGCAATATTGTTTATTGAGTGTCTCAGGTACAAGTGATATTTATTTTAGTGGAGAGCTACTGGGAGGGATCTCTTTGATCTGGTATGCCGTACAATTGGGCTTCGAGAAACTTGGTACTTTGGACTTCAATACGAAGATGCGAAAGGATTCATCTCATGGCTGAAGCTTGATAAGAAAGGTGAAATTAAAGAAAGTATCTACTCCCTAATGCATTGTTAATCCATTGGTTGTCCTTGTTCTGCAAAATATAAACAGAAGAACAACAATCCATAAAAATATTTTTTTTAATACAATCATTTGAGGACACAATATTTGAACAAGAATCATAATATTATAATATGTAACAACACTGAATTGGATTTAGTTCAAGATCAGAGCATTTCCTTACAACCAACAACACCGTTCATGTTCCTGGCCAAGTTTTATCCGGAAGATGTTGCAGAAGAATTGGTTCAAGAAGTTACACAACATTTGTTTTTTCTCCAAGTAAAACAAGCTATTCTTTCAATGGACATTTACTGTCCTCCGGAAGCTTCTGTTTTGCTCGCATCATATGCAGTTCAAGCAAAGGTAATTTATTGCTAATACAACATGATACCATTTTCTTTACTTTTTACAAGAAGCTCCTTTAGTTTTATTTTATCGTTCGTTGTTGTCTCTTTTAAATTGTACACAAATATTACATGTATATCTATGATATGTCTGTCTTATAATGAAAAATGTATACTATTTTAATGTAGTATGGTGACTACGACGAGGTTTCTTACCGTCCAGGAATGCTAGCTAGTGAAGATCTGCTACCACAAAGAGTTATCGACCAGTATCAAATGACGCCAGAAATGTGGGAAGATCGAATAAAAATCTGGTACGCCGATCATCGCGGAATGTCGCGTGATGAAGCTGAGATGGAGTATCTTAAAATTGCTCAAGATCTCGACATGTACGGTGTGAATTACTTTCCCATTAGCGTGAGTATTCCCACTATTGACACATGAAAGAATCTTTTGCATTTACAAGAATCTAAATGTAAGAAAAATCCTTGGATTTTTAGAACAAGAAGGAGACAGATCTATGGCTCGGAGTGACAGCACTCGGATTGAACATATACGAGAAGGAGAATAAGTTGGCGCCAAAAACGACATTTACGTGGTCCGAGATCCGTCATATAAGCTTCGACGATAAGAAGTTTGTGATAAAACCAGTGGAGAAGTCCTCACCAAACTTCGTCTTCTTCTCGCAAAAAGTTCGGATGAACAAGCTGGTAAAGAAACAATCAGATGTTGGCTCCTGGGTGAAGGGATTGGTAGCATTAGGGTTGGACGAGCGTAACAGTGAGAAATCTGCACGCGTATTATTTGTTAAGATTCTGGACCTGTGTATTGGAAACCACGATCTCTTCATGCGGCGACGTAAGCCAGACTCTATGGAGGTCCAGCAAATGAAAGCGCAGGCCAAGGAAGAAAAGTCTAGGTAAGTTCCCGAGTTAATAGCGCATTAAAATCTTAATCAAAATCATCGAACATTTCTATGTCACAATTACTAGTTTCTTGTGAGCGGATAACCTCACGTGCGACTGTAGGCATGCATCTTGATCCTTTATTTAACCAAATATACCTGCACTTTTTAGCATTAAAACTAATGGTAAGTGCACAAGGCACTTAGGCTGTCATCTGTGCAATACATACGCTTGGATTAATCAGGAACATAATACAATAAATATTGCTCTTATCAATAGGGTTTGTATAGAATTTGGATGCCACTGAATTCTAACATTGTATCCTGTTTGCTATTTGATAATATTCATCGTATGAATATGTTATCGAAAATAATTGTAAATGATTTTTCTATGTTAGAAGGCAGATTGAAAGAAATAAACTAGCACGGGAGAAGCAATTGCGAGAAGCGGCAGAAAGAGAAAAGGCCGCAATGGAACAGCGATTGTTACAATATCAAGAAGAGATTCGACTGGCAAACGAAGCTCTTGTAAGATTAAAAATATCATAAACCGTAAATAGTACAAGCCGTAATATATTAATTCCGTTTGTTGCAGAGGAGATCTGAGGAGACTGCAGATCTTCTAGCGGAGAAAAGTCGCGTTGCCGAGGAAGAGGCAATGCTCTTGAGTCAGAAAGCTTCCGAGGCCGAACAAGAAATCACCCGGATCAGGTTGAACAACATGAAAACGGAAGAGGAGAAGGTTCACTTGGAGCGGAAAACAAGAGAGGCCGAACTACTCACCGAGAGACTAGTCCAAGAATCAGAACGAAGAGCCGCCGAGGCTGAGAAGCTGAAAGACGAATTGCTTCGGGCTCGAATTGCAGAGAAGGAAGCCAAGGAGAAGCTGCTTGAATTCTTGAGCAGAAACGCATACAGTGCTGCCATAACCGTGAGTCGATACTCGATACCGCTTTAAAGACCAACAAATATTAATCGCATCCTTTCATTTTGAATCATCGTGTCTTTTTCCAGCCCGTACCGAATTTATTCCCTTCGACGCAAGTACTTCCTTCGGAGTTACAAGCCGACCTGCAGACTCTGCATCTCGATGCCGAACCACTGCCTAACGATCTGACGTCGTACGACCTCATTGCCGATGGGGACGTCGATCAGCTGTCACTAGAGATCGAAAAGGAGAGGGTCGACTATTGGGAGAAGAGCAAACACCTTCAGGAACAGCTACGAGAATTACGATCTGAGATAGAAGTGATGAAAGTCGGAGAGAAGCAATGTGAGCTTGATCAGCTCCACGAGGAACAGGTGCGACTTGGTGAGAACAAGTACAGTACACTTAAGAAAGTAAAGTCTGGTTCGACCAAAGCCAGGGTCGCCTTCTTTGAGGAACTTTGAACGTTTTGCAACGTGGAAGCATCATAAATGAAAATATGACATAAGGGCGCATTGAGGTAAGACAATTGACAGGACCGAAGAATTTGCACAAACGAACAAGACACGCGATTCTTTTATGAAGTATATTCACAAACTATTGTATTCTTAAAGGGATTCGTGCGTGACGTTAGTCAATGCTTCAAACGTTGCTGAAAAACGGTGCGAGAACGCTACTTCGTTTCGCATATCTTTCGCATACAATACTATGCGAATGACTGACAAAGTCGCGATGCCGCGAATTATTTTTACAAAAATCTCTCTGAACGTTACTGAACGGTACTGAACTCTGAACTTTCTTACTGGATGAACAATTATCACGCGAATACGTAAATTCAAGTCAGATGTATATACACGGTTGTAATTCCAAATACCACCTTCATCTTGAGAGAATTTGCTCGATGTGCAATCGCCAATCTGCGCTTTCCTGCCTACCGTACATACGAACGACCCTATATTCATAGAACGTAGGAATACGCGCCTTTAATAAGAAATTTAGTGCAGAAATATTGTGCCTTATATTTTGACACATCTTTACTGAGAATCGAATGTTTGAATATTTTGTTAAGAGGAGTTTGACGTAGTGCGAACAAGTTTAATAGTAATTCTACTGATTTTTATCTGGATTATATATTTTAGAAACGCACAGTTTCGAGGACGAGTCAATAAAAGTATAGCTGAATGTTTTGCTCTTGAGTGTAAGGCTCATTTTATAAAGAATTGGATTAACTGTACGATGTAACTAATTTTCGTAAAACTGTCAAAAATTTCATGCAAAATTAATTTTTCCATAAGTCTCACGATATCCCATAGAAACAGTGTGCTTCGCTTAACTTTTAGAAATGCTGCTTTAACGGATGTAGATTTTTTTTTGACTATACGATGACGAGCATTATCAGTAAGTATTATCGGCAGCAATAGTTCTCTTGGGCATGAAAGTACGAAGCTTACGGGCGCTGCGACGTCCTACGACCATACGTATATTTCTTATATAAAAATCTATTTATATGCATAATCAAACCAAATGAAAATTGACTAATCGAGCTTTCTTACTTGTAACATTATACTTTGCGTTTTTCATACCACAAGAACTATGTCTTTCGATGATTAGCAAGAAAACTTAATGAGACATTTTATCCGTATGCATATTATTATATGAAACATCATTGGTCGATACAGTCGTACGTATCATCTCTATGTACAATTAAGTGCCTTACTGTAACTAGATATTGAGTACTTGGGCGATTCAGTAAAAATGTTCATCTTCAAAATGTCATCCGGTGAACAATTGATACCTATTGCTAAGAAAAAATGTCCTGGTGTTATTAATGTCTTTATTACGCACGATCTCTATTGGATCATTTAAGTTCTTAAGATTAATTGATTTAAAAGAAGCCGATGAGTGCAGAGCATGTCGCTCGATTGTTATTGCTGTCGCGAGCACGTGAATATATTGTGAAAAAAAGAAATTGTCAAGAATTCAATGCAAATTGAAGCTTCATTGAACTTGCAATGTAAAACTTTCTCTCGTTTCATTTAATTTTATACTTCTGTCCAGTATTATGGAATCGATGGAACGGCGATACGATGTAGCTAGCAAGAGAAATTCGTATGCATACATATATATATTTACATTCGCGGTCCTTATTTGAATTTATCTGTAAAATGTCAAATTAAAGATACGTATGAATGCCTGAATTAGATGTGAACATTGTACACTGAGGCTCGTTCTCTTGAACGCGATTCAATGGATAAACTCCGTTCATCTTCAAGATACAAGTTCCTGATTGGCTAACAGCCCAGTCAAACCGAGTTTATGCATCGCACCACATTTAAGAAAACGGACGCAAGAGATTTACGATGCGGCTCAAAGTATATCATAATATTATATATGTATATTGTTAATAAGGCAACTATTTTAATTGTTGAAGAACGTATACCTTTGTAATAAAATACATCTTATGGTTCCAATGAGTATGCACGCGCAGTGTTAACCCTTTCATCGCAGGTGTCATTTTACAATCGAATCAAGATTATTTAATTTCATTTTAATTTGTCACGCATCCTTCAGGATTTAAATTTACATAGTGTACCAAGAAGTATTCTCGCTATTCTCAACATCATCACATAGCCTTTAATAAAGATACAAAAGTATTTAATGTTTAATATTGAAATCGCCCCACTGGTTAGAAAAAATATATAAAAGTTTTCCCGCATTTTTGAGTATCCTGTTACAGCAGTTTCCGTAAATTCACCAAGTTATTAAATCACGGAAGTAGTAGATGGATAAATAGAAATAAAGAAGTACATTTGTTTTCATTAAAAGAATACTTTAATACATTTTTAGATAGAAAAACAATAAATAACAGTTAAGAAAAATACATTAAAGAATCTTAATACAATTTTTGTACCGTAAATTGAAAATAATGAGCAACTTATTATTAATTAGAGAGATTGGCATTAAGCGTAATATCACTAAAACGAAAAATGTTTTTTCATTGTGATATTACACATTTCTTACATTAAAACACATGGAAATTATTGTACATTGCTTAGCTAGGTAATACTTGAATTTTGGACACAGCTACTTCTTTTAAAATCTACGGGAAGTTCATTTTTCGATAACAATGATCTATTTATCTGTATCGGGATTTCATTTACGTAATAGATTTGGGAATCATTTTTTTCAGAAAGTTAGTTATATAAAAACAGGAACTGTAGGAACACAACAATAAGAATGGTATCTGACAATAAATATTGCGAGAACGGAGCATTTGGTCATGGCACTTATAAAAATTAAAATAGTTATATTTAATTCTATTAATTATCTGGAATGATGAGATGCATTGCCGATGATGATTTATTCCTCCTGTGACAGTTCATCATTGCTTTCTAAAGAAGTCACACTCTCCTGAAGGCGTTTATCTTGGACTTCTAGATCACTTCTATCTAAGAGCTTATCCAATTCCTCTGGTGTAAATACTATTAAAAAACCAACAAATATATTATAATAACTATTGTCACGATAGATAAAACATATTGAGAATGTTCGAGCCTTGTAATACAAAAACAATAAAAAGCCAGTCGCACGTTGTTTGTCGGGATTTGTGAATAGTCAACCGTAAGCATTATATACCAAGGAACAAATAGCATGTCTTCATCTTGAATATTATTACCGTCTTTCTCTGAAGTGACAACTTGATGTTCGCTGGACTCGAGGAGCCGCTTCAGTTCCAAAACGGAGTTATAGTCGTTCAAATTGAATCGGGATGCTTCTTTCGAGATGACAATCTTCTCGAGTTTGCGTTTGGCCTCACCGCGTTTAAGGATTCTTTCATCTATTGTTCCTTTAGTGCACAGCTTGTAAACTACTACAGGTCGAGTTTGACCAATGCGGTGACAACGCGCCATTGCTTGGATGTCGACTTGTGGATTCTGCAATGAAAAGGCTCGTTATTGAAAAAAAAAAAAATATTCTTCAATTCAGTATAGATAATGGAGAATACTAATTCTTACCCAGTCGCTGTCGTACATGATAACAGTATCAGCAGCGGCCAAATTTAATCCGACGCCACCAGCTCGCGTGGATATGAGAAATATAAAGACATTTGGATCGGTATTAAACTTTGTAATATTTTGTGCTCTTTCGGCAATTGCTTGAGACCCATCTAGTCTGACATAACTGTATTGTCTCAACTCCATATAATCTTCTAGCATATCCAATACCATAGTCCAGGTGGAGAATAAAAGAATTTTGTGACCTTGTGCTTTGAGCTTAGCAAGCATAGCATCCAGGACTAAAAGCTTGCCTGAACATTTTATCAGATTTTCGTCAATTTTTGGCAAACCAGCGTCGTTCAGAGGACAATGAATTAAGTACGGGTGATTAACAACCTTCTTGTACATTGTCACTATAAAAGAAAGTGCCAAAAATATTGATAAAGCATTACTATAACCGAGGAAAGATTACTGTTAAGTGAAAACGTACTTCTGTTTCCAAAATTAATGTTAATTAAAAATTCACAGTTGCGATCTGTAACGTCCGTGTATTTCTTCCACATAGACAGGTTACTTTTCTCAACATTACTATATGACTTCCAGCCATCCTGATCCACATCACTCATATTACTACTGTCATCGCTATGCTCTGCGGACATGCTAGTCGACGGGGATCCACCATTCATATTGGACTTCTGCGTGACGCATTTCCTCTTCGGTCTTTTTCCGCCGACTTCCGGTATAATAAGATTTTGCTTTTCTATTTTACTCAAAGTCTGTAGATCCCTGTTCAAGATGGCTGTATACAAATCGTGCTGCAATTCAGTGATTGGAGCATAGACGATAACCTCTTTCTTTGGCGGTACTTCCAAACAAACGTCAGTTTTAAGTCGACGCAACATGAATGGTTTTAGGATCTCGCGTAAGCTGGCCATTACATGTTTCTCCTGCTCTTGTTTCAGAACTTTTTCGGTGCCTTTTTCATCCTGAAGTTCTTTAGCATCAAACCATGACTCGAACACTGCCAAGTCGTTGAAAATCTCCGGTAGAAGAAAATTTAGAAGAGACCACAACTCGGAAAGATTATTTTGCAATGGTGTACCGGTTAATAAAAGTCGATTCATAGACTGTAATGATTTCAGTACCCTAGAGAAATTAAATATGTATAAGTTGTCAGATAATAATATCAAGCGTTTCTGGATTCAAATCTCCTATAATTAAATATAATTAAAAAATTGCGCTCACCTGATTAGCTGACATTTATAATTTTTTATTCGTTGACCTTCGTCTATCACGATGTATCTCCATTTCTGACTTTGCAGAAATCGGACTTCCATCAGTGGTACTTCATATGTTGTTAGGACAATTGGTTGTGTTGAGTAAGAGTTGTCAACGCGCATTTTTTGACGGACTTTATTCTGTGCGACAAGCCTTTCCTTCGAGTCGCCGTGAAATAGCACGACTGGTAGTTTTGGAGCAAACTTTTTAAATTCCATCAACCAGTTGGGTATAGTCGAAAGCGGAGCAACTATTAAGTAGGGACCGTTTTGACGTTTCTCAATTAGATGAGAAAATAATGCGATAACTTGTATTGTTTTTCCAAGTCCCATCTCATCTGCTAGAATTCCATTGACTCCGTTCTCATAAAGTACTTTGAGCCATTGCAAACCCTCTATCTGATAATCACGCAGGACACCATTGAAATAATAAGGTACAATGAAACTGCTCGCGTCTAGAGTTTCAGATTGCGACTTTACATTATGCATTTCATTTTCTTCTTTAATATCACTAGTATTCAGATTCTTTTTCGTTTTATCAGTAGCTTTTTTCTTTTTTATCTACAATGAAACACATTGTTAAACAATATGAATATAAACAAAGATAAAGATGTAAGCGTGAAACTACTTACATCATCAATTATATGTTTTTCTATATCATATTTCTGAGAATTCTTTTTTGTTTTAGATTTTTTTTGTGGTTCAGTATTCTCATCAGGTACCGTTTGTAGAGATTTCTTTCCTTTTTTAAAGCTCACAGATTCCTGAGACTCATCAAATTTCTTAATTAAATAATTTGAGTAAAACTGACTACGATCTAATAAATGCATCAAGCATTTGTATCGTTGCTCGCTTAGTCGATCCTCATATTCCTTCTCAGCAATGAGCTTACGTTCAAGTTCAAGCTCGTCAACGACTTTTCGTCTTTTCTTCATTTGTATATGTTCTTCCACTGGTATACTCTTGAATTTTACATCGCTCGCAATTGTGCTTATAGATTCATCCGTGACTAAATCTTCTATTAATATGAAAATTACGTGTTATACGTTAGTTTAACGAAAAATAATGTTTTTACCACTAAATTTTTTTAAACAAAGTTGTACAACATTGACCATAATAATACGCAATAAGTGTACGAGGACCAACAAATAAAGCGACTATATCATTAGTCAATGAAAACATTGCTCAGTCATTTTATTCCGGTTTGAAAAATTCGTCTGATCTTTAGCAAACTGTTTCTCATTTAAATAAAATGAATTCTATCATACCTGCACATGAACCGGCAATACTTCCAAAACCCGAGTCTTCCACAATGTCCAGAGCCTCAGGACTATTGACAGTATTGCTAGATTTTTTGGATAAAAGAATTTCTTTTTGCTTAGACATTATAATAAATAAATGCTGCAAGTCGTAATTCACACCACAAACAGGTCCCACCACGCTGCCACAGGTAGTCTTAATAACCGACAGTTGCCGACAGTTAATTTTCTGATTCCCGCCAAATTCAGTTCCAATAGCACCCTTAGGGTGTTATCCCATGTACAGAAGACAGAACAGGAACAACAGAATCGGAAAAATAGTTTGGTGGGAGTTGACCAATCATCTTCGTTCCGAAAATTTGCTCAGCCCGGCTACGACGGGATATGCATTATCGACGGAGGCGACGATCATGAAATCCTATTCCCGGACTCGCCGCTACGATTTAGCGCCATGCTTTCGGTATCGCCGGTATCGCCTAAAACCGGAGCGTTGTGCATCTCCCTAATCACCTCTGCTATCTTCAGATCTATTCGAATCTCGACTATTCATAGACCGTGGTAATCAGTGATAATGTGTCAAGTTGTGTCAAGTATAGTTTTGTGCTTGCGTGAAAAAGCGTAGAGTTAATTATTTTTCCATGAGCTGATTATATTCTAGGTTTTCTTTATTTAAGATACATGTGAGAAATAATAAAGAATGAAAATGGCGAAGGATGAAAGCGACGATCTTTTACCAGACAAAGACGCAGCAAAAGGTTTTTACGCCAAGTATGAACCCAAAGAAATTCTGGGAAGGTTCGTAGGTTGTTGATTTTCTTCTTTAACTCATCATTTTCTTATTGTATATTCTCCAATTTCTCTTATACATTGATGATAATCATCTCTTCCAAAAGGAAAATTTTTGTATTAAAAACAAATATTTCGAAATAACTTTATCTGTACGGATATTCTAATTGTTCAGCTAACTAACCTGCAAATTATGTAATTCAGAAAGCCATGTGTTTAACTTTTTTTCCCTATAGATCATTCCTAGAAAAGTATAAATAATGATACTTTAAGTATTACCGAATTAACAAAGTTTAATCAATACATGTCATCACTTATTTTTAGTACTTTTGTATAACCACTGTGTTTGTTCACATACCTATACCTGGCATTGATTTGTCTTTGGCTGACATTCAACTCAAAAAACTTATTTCAATCATGTTTCATTGAATACAAAAATTATAGTTTTAACTATATTTTTATAATTATAAGAAAAACATGAATAATTGAAAATTCTTATATTGATGAATACAAAGATTTATTCTTAAACAAAAATATTGTCATAACCTTAAACTTATCTGCACAGAGGCATCTCTTCCACTGTAAGAAGATGTATAGAGAAAGAAACAGGCATAGAATATGCTGCAAAAATAATAGATATAAGTAACGAACCTCATGACGGGACAGATGCTCACACAATGAAAGATGGTACAATGCAAGAAGTCCATATTCTTAGAAAGGTTGCTGGCCATCCTTTTATAAGTAAGATGTTTGATATTTTCTCATAAGGTTTCTTTGTTTAATCATAACTTTCCTGTTTTAGTGTAAATTCAGAATTATCTTGTGTACATTGTGCTATAGCATATCTTCTTCACTTACCATTAAAAATATCATGACCAAATTTAAATATCATTTTAGAGTAACTTTTAATTCTATAAAATGATGTTCTTCATACTTTGCTGATCTATAGTGCATTGTTGATCATCATTTTAAATTGTAGTGTATTATCTTAAGAGTATGTACTTCATTTTTGCAACATTCAGTAATGACAACATTTTTTTACAGTTGAGTTACATGATGTCTTCGAGTCGAACACATTTATTTTTCTGATTTTTGAGCTCTGCAAAAATGGAGAACTTTTTGATTATCTGACGTCTGTTGTAACACTTTCTGAGAAGAAAACTAGGTATATCATGCGGCAAGTCTTTGAGGGAGTACAGCATATTCATAGTCAAGATATAGTGCATCGCGACTTGAAACCAGAAAATATTCTACTTGATGACAGTTTGAATGTCAAAATTACGGACTTTGGATTTGCAAGAGTTTTAAATTCTGGAGATAAACTGTATGGTTAGTATTCTGTATACCTACAGGTATCATTTGACAAGTATAATTAAGAATGCCATCATGAATGTAGTCAAAGTTAGACGAATTATTACTCTAGGGCAGAAGAATTATAGTTGTTGACACATCTAAGGTTCTTACAGATTATGCAAATAACTGTTGTATCTTGAATTTTTGTATGCAGATTTGTGTGGCACCCCTGGATACCTTGCTCCGGAAGTTCTTAAGTGCAATATGTTTGAGAACGCAGAAGGTTATGGATATGAAGTTGACATGTATGTAGCCTATGAGGATATGTTTGTTCAATACATCGAATTTACCCTTTAATGTAAATGATTTATGTCTTTTAAGATGGGCATGCGGCGTAATTATGTTCACTTTACTAGTTGGATGCCCACCATTCTGGCATCGCAAACAAATGGTCATGTTGAGAAATATAATGGAAGGGAAATACTCGTTCACATCTCCTGAATGGGCTGACATAACAGGTAGATTTATATGATTAAATGATGTGCACATGAATAAAATTCACCATTATAAATTTCATTACAGACGCCCCAAAGGATTTGATTAGAAAATTATTAGTTGTGGATCCAAAAAAGAGAATTTCCATTAAGGAGGCTTTGGAGCATTCATTCTTTCATACCGTGGTGAGTCTAATTGCTTTATCGTCTATACATCGTTATATTATATCGCGATGATTATTCTTTTCCTTACTTTATAGACGATGCCATATGAAAATCTATTTTCATAAGGCATGTCATTAAATGCACGTGCTGTGTCATATTTGTTTTGAACAATTGGCGTACTATCTTTATCTATGAGATATACTTTTTTTTAAATTCTAATCTTATTAATTGAAATTGATATGTCTTGGATGACGTAAAAAAACATATTACGATGGTACAAAATTCCATGGAAACTCATAATATGAATAGAACTTTAAAAAAGATAATACAGTATTGATACAAGCACGCAAGTATATAAGTCACAATATGTTATTGCCGTTGCAGTTGTGGGATCAAGACATTGCGCCTCTAAAGCGCTCTTTATCTTCTAATTCACGACGTCTCAGTAGGATATCTCAGTTAGC
>JARPRH010000863.1:16665-45935 GCA_031763665.1 Calameuta haemorrhoidalis
ATGTAAAAGTGTTTTAATATATAGCCGAAGGTCCAAACTCGCGTGGGCAGATGATTTCTACATGATATTTTTCGTCGACCTTGTATCAAACCATCAATTAAACATATTTCTGAAGTTTCAGTCATACGATTAGCGCCTTAGTCATTGATTGCTTTATTTTTAACAGATGACAATGGCCGCATTTCTGGATCAGCCAATTAAGCCAGTAAATAGGCCAGTTTTACTTATTTAATTTGATTGATGGAATTAGTTTGAAACGATCAGTAGCAAGATGTCGATAAAACGGATTTTGTATAATCTTTTAATGCGATAGAGTTTTAATATCAATTTAATTCATTTTAAAAGGTACTGGCCCTGTTGTGAGACTTCCGAGTGTGGTTGAGTTATTGCCGTATGTATAACTTTCTTTTTTTCTACGGGTCAACTTTCGTGCACGATTTCGATGAGGAGCCAACGATCCTCGAGATTGCTTTTTCATTTCGTTAGGTGCAACCGTTGCTTGATATCAAGCAACGTATCAGATGGTATTGCCTAAACGATTAGATTTTATTGGGACGTATAAATACAGAGGGACTTTAGATATCGTCGAATTGTACAAAGTAGTAAGAGCCTGGATTATAAATCGAATGCGGTAGTTGTATTCAATCTGTTAATGATTCATCATTAAATGACTCCAGTGGTATTGAAAATATCCTGTTACCTCTATTCGTCGAATTTTTTCAACTGACAAATTCAAAGTGTTTTGATCGTCAAAATCCACTTGATCTACTTTGACCGTTTATTGTGTGTGAAATATGCAAATTTATATTCATACTATTACCGTAACATACAATTTACAAAATAATCATTATTGATAATTTAAAAAAAATTTCTTATCGATTTGTAGATGTATATTTTTTTTTTACAAATATTAAGTCACTTTCATAACTTAGTAGTTCAATAGAGTTTTATATTATTATTTTGATTAACGCAGTGAACCACAGAGACTCGGAATGTTATTTGAAGTTTACCGTTGAATATTAGATTTATCGAATATTGGGGAATGATGAAATCGACTTAAAGTCATTAATCGTCATCATCGTCATCATCGTCATCATGGGATATGTGATTGTGCCTACTCTATTATCATCACGATAACGTCTCTCTTACGTTAGATGATTGCGAGAGATAAAAGGTGATCCATATGACATCCTCTTTCGCGGAATGTTATCTTCTCAACGAAGATTCACAAAATTTGGAAACAGACAGCGAGATACAGCAAAATGGTATGTAGAGTGTGAATAGTATATTGGCGGGAAAAAAAAGAAATGTCACGTGACGTAAATTCAAATTGAACAAGTCCCACGATTTATTTCAAATAGAACCATAGACACGTAATAGAGAAACACATAAATAATAAAAAATCCTAAGAGTCTATATGAAGTGTTGATAAGAAATTTTTCAAAATATCAATTGTTCAGTCAACACAGAAACGTTTACTCTCGCAAGAAATATCTACCTGTACGAGAAATAGATCTTGTTTATCACAACGTCTGAAGCGCCGCAGTATCAATTTATCGGACATGTATAAATGTAATTAATAAGTACCGGATGATTTTTAGCAAAGAAAATGATTGACGAGTGTTATATGAGAAATTTTTTAAAATATTTGCTCTTATTTCACCAACGCGTTCATGGCAGGCAACCCTATCGAAACTTGTGTTATACATATACCTAGCAACGATTTGCGTCATGACATTTAATCATCCACGCGCATATTTTATCGGCCCGAGAAAATACTTTAATACGGCGTCCAATAAATATTGAAACGCCCTGAAAAAAAAGCGTGTGAACCAGCGCGGAAATATCTTGAGGCTGTCAACTGATATAATCATAACAATGCTACAACGTGATAGTAATGTGCATCGTAAGACCCACGTAATTTTTAATTCCCTTAAAGAAGAAGTGGCCTATGCTTGATGCTTGTCTCGGAATATATTAGTTCTGTGCTTTGTGCTTGATTCTTTATTGTGTAGAGAGATTGAGAGCACTCCTCAATCAAACCTTGCGCAATCATATGTACAATTACGGCTTAATTGTACTTCATTTTTTCTTATTATTCTTTACGTCGGATCAACGCACGTACCGTGCGTGGGGTCTGGGCACTGTGCATCGTAATTGACGTCGATGGGTTGTATTAGATAATTTATAAATATTAAAAAAAATTAATTGTTAGAGGAAAAGGATCAAATATGGAATACCATTTTGTTTTTGTTGCATAAAAATCAATATCTTGAATTAAAGACTCTTAATTATAAACACAATCAGTCATACATTTTGGCTTATCTTAGTCATAGTCTTGTGTTTTAATATTAATCGACATATCGATAAAAATTCTATGTTATCCATCGATATCGAGGAATTGACAGTGTGTTTTTGGATTTTTAATAATAACTTCCAGCAGACGCTGATATTTCGCAAAGTTGATAAGCCAAGTAATAAAATCGAATCTCCAATCGTGATAAGGGCTGAGTTATCCTCGGCGTTTAATGTTATCAGGGCAAACATCGCACGGTTTAGAATTTTGTAGTCATTTAGGATGTACAGGGTACTTGAGGTAAAATTAAAAACACTGACGCCACGTTAGCTAGAGATGTCATGATAATCTTTCGTGACCATTAATGAACGTGTATTATTATCGACATTATGGATGTTTATGAAATAATAATAAATAGCAGTGTCATTTATATAAATATTTTTCGTGTTTTATACTTCAGCGTATATGTATATATATACATATATTAGGTGTACATTTTTATTTCAATATCTCACTCGTCGTTGCAGGTGACGAAACGGAGGACAGTCGATTGGAAATATTTGACGCATGGAGTCAGAAATCAATAACGGGCCAAACTATGTCGACTGTAGATGACGATACGGAATACACAACAGCCGTAAGTTAATTTTTGAACAATTCTTTTTACTTGTACATGCATTACGTTTTTTTCTTCTTTGCCTAAGGCTTCATTCAAATTCGGATTAAAAATTATACAGAGACATTAAAAATGTTATCAAGCATAAGATCTGCACGCGATAGTTGATCCGAGTGCAAAAATTAATGTGTAAATATCTGTATCAGGTTCTCTAGTTTATTTTTGTCTTGTGGCTTTCGAACGAAACTTTTTACCGTTCAGACGTATTCGTGTCTACGCAGCACGATTAATCAAGTACTGATAATCGATTTTACCGTTTTAATTCTTCCATGACGTTCGCGTGACGTATCGATCACGTCCCACCTTATTGTATTCTTTAATCTCACGTATCTATCCCGTTATCCTATCGTAATTACCTTTGCCATTGATAACGTCAACAAGGACGAAAAATCGATCAATTTTTAAATATCCCTCCAACTGATAAAACCCAAGTGATTCACAATGATACTTATTTTTGTTTTCGTTCTACACCGAATTGCAATTACTCTGCTTTTAATCATTTGTCCTTGTATTTGTTTGCTAATGCAGGACAATTTGATTGAGAAGAAAAAAAAAGGAATTTTTAAGAGGAATTTAAAATATATTTGAAATTTTTTCATGCTCTTCCTAAAATCATAAATTTTATCCGACACAATTTTATCTTGTTTGGGGAGAATTTTATCATAAAATTCATATCGATCCGATGCGATGACAATACCGATATAGTAATATGGGTCTATGTATATGTGTCGTAACGTACATACTAATCTAAAAGTGTCCAAATATTTATACTATCGTTTAAAATGGATCCTAAGTTCCCGCATTGACCGCACTTTACACGAGTTTACACAATCAGCTGACAAATTTCACTGTTACCTTAAAAAAAATATACACGTAGTACTTAACGTGTGGCAATTTTACGATTAATTTTAGTGTTTGGGTCGTGGTATTTCTCGAGTACCGGATGCAGCGATGAATTTTCATCAGTTTTCTTTCAGGAACTCTCAGATGTGAAAAATATTTTATTTTTTTCAAAATTTTTAAAAATATTTTTATCCTACGCGTAAAAACCTATGAATTTCCCAAGAGTATTTCTTTTAGAGACTTCTCAGTGCATAATGAAGCTATAATATATACAGATCCTGGAACCACAGGAAATCCGACGGTGTGACGCTTTAATACCATGTTGATGCCGTCAGTTGATTCAACGTGACGAATCAGGTTACGTCACACGCTACGAATTTGTATTAGTGGAATAAACCTAATCGAGCACATTAAATGACGTTAGGATTGGTCGGAAAATCTTTTTTTTTTTTATTGAACTTAAAGCTGAAGCTATTGAACTTGAGAGAAAACGAATTAACTTCTTTTTCTTCTTCTTGTTCCTTGTCCCTCATAGAGGGCAAAGTGCAATTTGCCAACTGTGACGTTGAAAGTGTTCACAAAATTGTAACAATAATTTTTATCAGTTATTATCTCTCTGATGATTTCAATTAATGTGCACGTTGAAAATTTAAAGCTTTTTTTTACTATCCACCATTTATTTTCTTAAACAAATTTTTACGGTACGTTTTACCCCGGTCCAAGTTGTTGCGGTACACCAAAAAATGATTGCTAGAGCGCTGGGTTAGTACAACAAGAAATAATAACGAAAATAATAATTCCGTCTCGAGTTCGCCATTGCAATTTTAAGTTTCATTAAGTTAACTTTTTGCGAATATTACTAGAATTCTTGTAATTGTTATTAGAAATTTGTTCTTGTCCAAATGTTAAATATTGTTTCAATAATTGCGACTGTTCATTTTTTTCCACGTATGAATATTCTTCCCTAGCAATTTTAATCACTGATTTCTATATATAAAAATTGTATTCTTTTATCTACGAAAACGTCATACGAGTCTATCGATAGCTATCAGTGTATTATTAGAACTATAGAAAACAGTACTTATTTTCCAAGAGCTACGACAGTTTCTCCTAGGCGTCGAATCGCAGTTGTTATCGTTAACAGGAGATTTTACTACGGAGATACGAAAGTTACGATCTTTGATATACGATCGGAAATGATCAGTCGATCGATTCGTTTATTCATCGGTTAAACGGTACATACGTGAAGTTGAATGCGAATCGATTACAAAATATTACGAACTGGATTTAATTAAAACTCAGAGGACAAATATAAATAGACTAAATCGAATTGTGAACCGTGCTTAATAATAATCAGAAATACAAAGGACACCACTGTCGTAATAATATGTAATTAAAGTGAAGACCTGGATTGCCTAAAGTTCGTAAAACTAGGAAAAATGACATTCCTACACGTGTAATAAGCCATTGGAAGTACGTTGGCTACGTAATAATTAATTTTTTGTTCTAATCGATACATATTTTAATGATAGTGCGTACGCGATAAATTTCGAGAAATGAAAGAACGCGATCCATCGATGGAAGATCAATCGACACATATTGGATTACACACGATAAATATGAGCGACACGAGGCGATTGACACAGCCGTCCATTTACGTGTCTCATCTGATAGAGAACGACGACAGCTACAGCAAAATAAACGATAGTAATGAATCCTGGTATGCAGGATTACTGGACATGCTTTGTGTCCCCGTGAGAAAGAAATGTTTCGCAAATACCGACAAGATGCAGGTGAAAGTTCTAGCTGCGCCGAATTGGCAGGAGCCTCTGTCGCGGATTCAAGAAAGACTTCACGCGGTACGGCTAATGAACTTTGACTAGTGAAATTCTTTTACAATAAATTCTTCAGCACGATTATAAAATATAGAAGGAGCACAAGATTTTGCGAAGTCTACCTGCTGCTGAGACGCGGTTAAATGAAAGCTATTTTTTGTTTTCAGTGATTTTTATTTATATCGGTGGCAATAACATTTTTCGAAAAAAGACCGTGCAGCTGGTCCTACCTTCGTCACATAGTCACGCTTGCAAAAATAATATAAAGCCACGAAAGTAGTTGCTTCGATTAATGCATTGGAGAAAGTGCACGCGTTCTTTCTTTTTTGCGAAATGCGATTGGAATTGCTACAGCACAGACAGAAAATGCAAATACAGAACATATACTTTAAATTCCTCTAAAAATGTCTCAATATTTTCTTAGTAGACTGCAGGACGTACGAATAAACTATTTGCGTTCTTAGCCATGCGCAAAGTCTCGGGAAAATAATATTTGATTCAAGACAGAAGTAGCTGTTTTCATCAGTTTGTATATGCATTGGAGGAACTGCACGTATTGTGCCTTTGTTGCGAAATTCAGTTAAATCGACTATAGCACAGACAGGAGATGCATATGTTATAAATTGTTCCAAGAATATTACTATATTTTTTTACTACACTACAAGCTGTACAAGTGAACTATGTATGTTGTTTTTCATTCACAAAATTACAGCGTTCAATTGAATCAATTGAATTTTGTTTTTGTTTCATCAAGCGTTCCTTTTCAGTGTACACGCCGTATTAATACCTGTGTAAAAAAACAAATAACTAGAAAAATTGTTTAACTCAAGTTCCCGAGTTTCTTCTGAGCTCTTAGGAAATTTTTGTTGAATTTTGAAAAAAAGTTGAATTTTCTTCAGAACTTTTTTATGAAAGATTTTCCGAGCTCCGTGTTGAACCCGAATGACTGGTTGCTCGCATCAAAATGTCCGCGGACGAGACGTCGCGAACGGATATTGTCGAAAGATGAAGAAGAGCGTTATACAAAATATTGCCAATCTGTCATAGTAAACATAATGAAATTATGAAGTGCCGCCAATCTTTACGAGAGACTGATAATTATTTTTCTTTCGCAGAAAGGACCTCAGGATCTAAAACCAAGCTTGCTGACGTCCTGTATTCCTGGTCCCGTCAAAGTAAGACTATTTTTTAGTTTGCCAGTCGTTGATGACAACGACAAATACTTTTAGTACGAAAATCACAATTCTCCTTTACACTCTTAGTTTTCTGTCAGTTTTATTACTTTACTTATTAAGACAAAAAAATTATGATCTTTATCATTTCTTGTTAACAGATATTATTGGCTTTTGGTCGTGATGATCAGCAGTTAGAGGTTCTTGGAAATGTAGCGAGGAGACTAGGCTGGAGCGTTACGATAGCAAAAACTATTGAAAAGGCAGTGGAATCATTTCAAAATCGATGCCATGATCTCGTTATCATTGATCGCAGGGGACAACGCAGTGCGGAAGGAGATGCTTTTTGCAAGTATGTTTTTTTCCTAATTCAAAATCTATTTCAAATGATGACTACACGTTCTCATAATTATGCGAGTTGATAGAATCGAGCTGTCATGTGATGTTTATGCTGTCAATATATGCTGACAAAATCAGGCACTACATAGTAGATTGTTTAGAGATTTTTCAAAAATAAAATGCACACCAACAAAGAGTTAGACCATGTTAATCAGTGTACAGTCCTAGAGAATTTTAATTCTGTATTAATATGAATCCACGTGGTCAGGCTTATGCTTTGTTACATTGTGATTAACAATTGTCAAAATTGTCATCATTTTTAATCAAGTATCAGAAAAAACAATTTAAGTTGAAAAATAAGTTGAGCGTTTAATAATTAATTTATGTTTATCCGATCAACAGGGCCATTAGAAATATCAACTGTAATCACAATTGTGTGATTGTGGCGGTTGTCAGGAAATCGTGAGTATGACAAAGACTGTCAGTTAAAGTTTTGATTGTAGAAATTCTTAATATATGATATCTTAATTCTTTACGAATGTGTCTTTAAAAAAAAGAACTAATATAGTTAATTCCGTCGACAACCCAACACGTCATTCTCTGATAAGAAATAACGTGTTACTCTGGTTGTACTTTTTTAATATTTTGTATCTCCACCTTAAATCAATTGTATACCGCGCCAACGGTTACGTCACACGCTATCAGTTCTAATCTCACTGAAAGTCAATTTTTATCAAATACAATGAGATTAAGTTTAATACTCAAAACAACTACGGTCCTGTTGTACATTATATATGAAATTACACTACGTGTACCGTTTAAGGTATCTTTTTATTGGAAACTAATAGAAACTTCTTGTATAGATTTTGCAAATTAATGAGATACACAAGTTCCCCTTTGTATGCAAGTCTCAATTGTTTAGATTCCTGATGGGTTCCGATAAGGATGAAATCGTCACCTTGAACTTATTGGAAACTGGATTCAGCAGAGTAAGTTCAATCAGTAGAATACCAATGGAATAAAAAAACGTGAAGACAATATCAAGTGAAATAATAATTTATGAGGAGACATTAATCAGTTTTGACAATTGTACTTGTACGATTGAGCTCCAAGAATTGTCCATAGAAACAAAACAATCTGCATAATTTGTGCATTTTAAATAATATTTTTAAATAATCATCTACACTTCCGCTTTAAAGTATTTGCCGCTACACAGATAATATTCATATGTATGTAGTATAAACTCTTTAGAATCGATTCAGGAATTCAATTCGCATAAGCGAGTTGTCTTCTTTATGCACCTTGAAAATTGTACCTTGATTATCTCTCGTGATTCAAGATGAAACGGCAAAGATGTAAAGTGCAAATGTACGATTTGCGTGACTCGTTTGCCCAATGAGAGATGAAGTTAAACTATAATTGAGAAATGAAGTTGCCGTATAACTTAATAAAAACGGAGCAACGTTTCAGTGAGAAGTAGAAAGAAGAAAATCAGGGAATTACAGAATTAAGCCCGTTTTCTTAACGCGGTTCAATGCATAAACTACGTTTATCTTCAAAATACAAGTATCTAATTGGCTAATAACACAGTTAAATCAGGTTTACGCATTGAACCGTGTCAAAGAAAACGGGCGTTAGATGATAATTTGAAGCAGGCAGAATGTGATGGGGCCCGATGAATTGCTATTATGAATTGAAATTGACGTTCTGTGATTAAGGTTAGGAAGAATTTTTTTTCATTGCTATATAAAAGGACGTTTGGGCGCAATGGACTTTCACGGTTGATCCATATTCTGCGTGTTGTATATTTTTGAAGGACAATTACTAGCATTGCCAAATCCAAAAATATGAATTCCATTTAGTCTTATTCTATTTGATTTGATGAAACTTGTTAAGAATCTCAAAGAATCTACTAACCCAATTCTTCATTTAATCAAATTTTATTTTTGTTTAGAATGTTACTGTACACTTGTACACATTGATTTCTAAGAATCAATTGTCAGAATTGAAGTTGTTTTTCTTTCTTGCAAACTAATAACTGGAAGTACTCTCATAAATTACATTTGTTGCTATTGTCTACGTTACCTCCTTCAGCTTCATTAAGGATTATGCATCATAAGTCATGTTAATATTTTGTCATCATTCCAGGTGCTCATGGAATGCTCGCATGAAGGCATACTTATTAATGAATTGATGGGTATTTATGGGAGCGAAGTTCAACCAAGAGCACAATTAGCAGCTGCCCAATCATTACATTTAGCAGTAGACAGATGCAGAGACATGGTACACATAACAAATGATCATCATATCGTACAGGTATAAAAAATATCATTTCTAAAAATACAAGATTTATTATGAAAAATAAATGTTTAAATTTAGTGCAACTCTCTAAGATGCATTTATCCGAAGAATGATTTTATTGGTTGCAGTTTGTGAACAGAGCAAGTGAAAAGTTATTGGGTTACAAACCAGAAGAAATAGTGGGGAAGAATCTCCTGGAGATAATAACAAGTGAAAATTCAATCTTAATGGATCAGCAGTTGCAACGTGGTAGAGAATGGGAAGGCAATATGAATTGCAAGAGAAAGTCCAATGATACCATCACCATAAACTGCAGGATAATACCATTCTGTGCCAGTGGAAGGTCAGATCATAATAATTCAAACTTGACAGAATAATATATATTTTCTATTTTGAGCATTCAATGCCTAGGAGAGAATAACAATAGTAAGCCTGTGTGGCAATGGAATATCAGAAAGGCTGATTATGATGTTTTTATTTTCAAATGGAAACTTATTGAGAAAATATTTTTCAAAGTCAACTACACTCTTATATAAACTGTACTTCTCTTTTATTGTCATTCAGTTTCAAGAAATAGTTTCCTATTATATTTATAAAACTAGCTTGAATGAGTTTCCATTGATTTTCAAAGTTTGTCTAGTCCTTGTAACCTGACTATTGACTTTGAATATAATAAGATTACTCAGAAAAGAAATACGCTTTCAGGAAACCCACCCATTATGTCTATGTCCACGACACTACGTATCTGCTAGAAAATTTAGGCGTTGCTCCTGGCAGTACTGGAGTCCAACAGCATCCAAGAGGAAGTTTACATTCATTACGCAGAGGTTCATTCGACATCCGTTCGATCGGAAGTGACAGTAAATTTCGATGACTTTCATATAAATAGTATATAAAGAAAAGAAGATTGATCCTAAACATTTGTTAAACCACTCAATAGCACAAAGACGTTCCAGTCTTGCGAAATTGCACAATTTACCTCTGGAGGCACCAATCACAAAAGTGATTACTCTACTGACGAATGCAATAACGGAAACATCCGCTTCGCATCCGGAAGTTGCTATGCAAATTGATAAGGTATCATCAATTTTAGATATAAATAATGATCAGCCTACATTGCTAGGAGAAATCTAGCAAGTGTTGTTGGCACAAAAATGTACAAAACTCATTATGATTTTTTACAGGCAATTGAAACCTTAAAAACTACAGAATTGTATGTACCACATATGAGAGAAGATGCAAGAGCTTACAATGATCCTGTAGCTACTGACTTGGTTGAAGCTTTATTAGCGGTAAGTTAACCATAACTATTTTAAATACTCAATAATTTCTCTTAATGACATAATCAATTATTTCATAAGTCTCCAAATTACGGAAGAGATTCGAGAAGATCATCCAATGATTCTTCGGGGAAGCTTGCACCGATCAAACTGCTCAACAACCAAGTGGGCCGTGTACCATCTAAGAATTATCGAGCACCCCAGGAGATAATGGAACTATTAAATGATAGGCTCAATTGGGACTTTGATATATTTAAGTTGGAACTCTTGTCTGGTAAAAGGTAAATTACTTCCAACAAGTACAATATAAATATATAGTATAGCTAATGTAATTAAGTAAAACTGCTATTCAAATTTCCCCTTATATTTCAGACCTCTAGTTTACTTGGGGATGAGTTTGATGTGTCTTTATCATGCACCTACAGTCTTAGGATGTGACGAGAAGACGATACAAAACTGGTTAACAATAATCGAGATGAACTATAATTCAAATAATAGTTATCACAATTCTACGCACGCTGCTGATGTTCTGCAAGCCACTGCGCGGTTCATGCAATCAGAGAAATTAAAAGCAATTTTAAATCCAATGGATCAAGTTGCTGCACTCATTGCTGCTATCGCTCATGATATTGATCATCCTGGCCGATCAAGGTAAGAGTGGTTCGAAACAGATATAATTTCTAGATTTACAGCGACTATTCTATACGATTTTACAAAATTATTGTCAGCCAATTCCTCTGCAATGCCGATAACAAACTAGCAATACTGTACAATGATTTGGCAGTACTTGAGTCCCACCATGCAGCGTTGACGTTCAAGTTGACTTTAGCTGATGACAGTGTCAATGTGTTTAAGGTAAGCTTTCTTGTACAGCTTTATAAAAATTTTCCAATTAGCTTCCTATAAACAAGTAGTGTTTCTTCGACTGTTTAGAATTTGGAAAGAGAATCGTACAAAGTAATGAGACAGAATGTCATAGATATGATTCTAGCGACGGAAATGACGAAGCACTTTGAGCACCTTGCTAAATTTGTTAACATGGGCAGTAGTAGAATTGGAGATGGTCTATCAGAGGTACATTATAATAATGATAATCGTTAAATAATTATGTACAAGAACATCCCACTATAAATTTATGAAAATATCAACAATGTTTCTTTCAGCCTTATTCAGATTCTATAGATATGAATGTCCTAATGTTGCCAGAAAATTTAACGCTGGTCAAGAGAATGGTAATAAAATGCGCTGATGTGTCAAATCCAACGCGACCACTTAAATGTTGCATCGAATGGGCAAGGCGGATCGCTGAAGAATATTTTAATCAAGTAATAAATAATTCCAAGAATCATTTAACCACCATATTTATTTTGCATTACATATTTAATCTCAAATTTCATGTCAACAGACGGACGAGGAGAAGAAAAATAAAATGCCTGTCGTTATGCCTATGTTCGACAGACTGACATGTTCAATACCAAAATCCCAAATAGGCTTCGTTGATTTCATCATTAATGATATGATCGATGCGTGGGACTGTACGTATTATCATACCGCTTGTATAAAATTACCGCTAATTATATTTAAGAAAAAAGTATCTCGACTACATATAAGAATTTCTTTTTCAATTCGTAATTTTTTATTAAATTTTTTTTCACAGCTTTCATAGACATGCCTGAAATGGTAGAATATATGAGATACAATTATGAGAAGTGGAAGGAATATCACGTAAGTTACGTCATGATTCAAGAATTGTATGCTTGATTTGTATGTCTCAAGAATTGTTTTCGAATATTGTTATATATTTTTTAGGATCAAGGTATATCGACACTACATGATGTGGAAAGGTTACAAAATCTACCAGAGCTTAGTATAGCAAAACCTCCATGAAGAGTGAAGAAACTCTATATGCACTTCGGTAAATAAGATTCTTCGTCCGATGGAAGGTACCTCTAGAGAGATCATCATCATCATCAGAGTAATTCTATCGCATAACATAGGAGACACATAATGAACGATAAAGATAAAATTGATAGTCGGAAAGAACGTATACGCTTGTAAATTATTTTTAATAAATATACACGGAGAGAATTTTAATCCTAAAAATTACCCTGACTGTCATGGTAATCGTTGAATATTGACATTTTAGCCTATATTACAAAAATCTGCAGTTGAAATAATAATGTAATTATAGTAAATTAAGTCTCCATATGACATTATATTTTACGAAGTCGTATGGTAAGATAATTCAATTTCAAAGTTAGACTTTTTACTCCATTGAATTTAAAAGCGTAAGAAAACTGTAAAAATATCTGATATTGGTATAAACTCTGCGTCGTTTGAAGTTCATCTGTAAAACAGTATTATACATAGTTACAATTTCTCTTCGTAGTCTCTCTAGCCAATTTTACCATACTGCAAGTAATGATAATCGATAGACAAGGTTCCATTTTCGGTTATCGTAAGTGAACCGTATGTGATAACAGTAGAAGATTAACTGACGTAATTGCCGTCATTTGTATGGAGAGTGAAAAAAGAAAAGAAAATTACCATCCATTTGTTAAGAGATATTTGGTTAAAAAAGACTACGTTGATTATTGTATATCAACACCAGTTACTGGCACATTAAGAAGCCAATAAGGAAAAGAAGAATGTAAGTAAATCAACTGGATATAGTATACAGAATGTAAGTAAATATCTGGATAGCCTAATATTGCACAACCAATATAAAAATAAGATGGAGAGTGCGTTTCGTATTTGTTGAATGCAAACTTTATATTTATTGTAAGTATATCCGTTTTTGTCATTTGTAGTCAGTCCATTTTACAAATTAGCATATATTTTTTGCTGTTTTTGTCAACCCCACAGAACGAATAGATTATTACCATTGGAACGTTATTCGTTTTTTTTCTGAATTATTTTTTCATTCAAAAATAATAGTCATTATTATCATATTGTATATACATGAAATTATCACAACTATTGTACATTTGAATAACTTGCGACAGCCAATAACTATTAGTCATTAGAATGAACAATAATCTAGTCCCTTTTATCGTTTCCTGTTCTGATAAAAATTGAAATATTTTGCAGTAAATATCGATGGTAGAAATAATGAATCGCTGGCAAAAGAAACAGATTTAAAAATAACAGTTTAGTTAATGAATCTTGTATTGTCATACAATAATTCTATAGGTAAATAATTATAAAAAATCTTTCAGTATATTTAATGTAATAATCAGACTTCCCCTCTACTGAAGAAACAGTATTTACTTCATTATTCATTCTTTCTTCATGTAGAAAAATCTCATGGAAAATTTTGGTAATTTTTATTCCTCATTTCGCAGTTATCATCATACACTGGTTCTCTCCATTTACGATATTATCATCACCTTACAAACCTTTATCCGTCAATTACTATATAACCTCCTCTTTTTTACATTGCATCCGCCATTCTTCCTCAACTCTAATATGAATTTTCAATAATAAATTATTACCTCAAAAATCCTTGACCAGCGAAGTAGTCCCATGATCTTGAACCCTGGATGACCTATTACGAACTTACAAAAATCATCTCTTCCACAACTGCCCAACCGTGGATATACGTATATCAGTGTCATATAAAAAATTGCGTTATTCAGCCCAGGGTATTGGAAAATATAATAATAAATATAACAAATTGAAAAAAACCACTTCGTATGATTCATCAGATTTCACAACTTTATTGTTTCCTCTTAAGCCAATAAAATATTACCTTGCTATATATCTATATAGATGTGTCCTAGGGTTTTACATGGTATCGTGAGACGCGGAGAACAACTCTTCCTTACTTTCAAAGTAGTATATTGAAAAAACAGAAGGGGTTAAACCAAAGAGATTGTATTGTCGAGTAATGTCATCGATAAATGGCACCACTAGCGCTGATAATCTAGAGTATGCTTATATTGCTGTGAACAACTACACGTACAGAAGGAATAATAATAATAACGGGATGTTTTTTTTTTTACGTAAAAAATATGAAAGTACCACATAGTTATATTCATCATACAATGCAAACACCATATCAACGAACGTTACTAAGTTACACAGGGGACATATGTATGTAATGCGTATATACGAAGTTAGTAAATCCAGATAAGATCAAATCCACCATTACCTAGACATATATCACTGACAAGATAATGGAATTAAAGGTTCGAGTATCCATTTTTGTTTTTCCTAAAAAGAGTACAATAATCGAAAACTACACATCGTTTTATCCAGTAGAATATTTAGCATTATCGAATATTTGAAAGAAGTTTTTTGTTTTTCTTTATACAGTCAATTAATTGATTATTATGCCGTAATTAATTAATCCGAGTAAAAAGCTTGATTTATATGCCATCGCCATTAAATTATAATAATACTTCCGTGAAGCGATCATCGATTTTTAAACGTTGTAGGGCCTACCCTCTTTCGTACCGCTACGTTTTACAAACTATAATGCCGCATAATATTACTTATCTCGTTATTATGGTTAATGTAACCTAATACTAAAACTATAATTGGGTTTCTGGTAAACGCAACGAATAATTGGGTATTACGCTTATTAACGTTAATCTACGATATATGTTACATCGTGATATGATTAACGAGAAATTTCAGCAATGTATAATTCAATGTGTTAAATGCGTGTAAAAACTGTATCTTTTAAATTTTATTCGCTCAGTTAGAGGTTCATCGAGTGTGTATATAGCATAATAGATAAGGATAGTAGTGTGATAGTTAAGATTTTTTAAAAATAGGTAATCAGAATGACACGTTACTTCTATAAAAGCATATGAAAATTCTTACTGAGTCAACGTTTGGGTTTCAGGTGATATATGTAAAATCGTATGTGTAAAATATATATATGTAAAAAGATAGGGTCATAGTGTAAAAATTGGGATAAAAAAGGTCTTGGGTGGCGTTCGAGATAATATTTATGGACGTTAGAATAATTTAAAAGGCATTGTTTGCAAGAGCTATTCCATATATGTTATACGTGTCCCTAAAAGTAAGATTATACAGCATAGCGAATGATGTATGTGGATACATATTTTTTTTGTTGGTTTTTTTCATTTTTTCTTCTGCAAAACTCATAGCTAAGAAAAGTACACAAAACCTTATGATATACGTCCCTATCCCAACCTGCAACGCTTTCCATGGTGTCTTAAGGTTCTCGAATGCTTTTTGCCCTTCTTTAGAATAATCAAATCTTAGTCCTAAGAATATTCTGTCATCGTTAATCATAAACCATACCCCCTCCTCGCCTTACTCAGACTTGTTGTTCCTACGAATATTCTTTAGTTCTTAAAGGCAAAGCATTCTCAATATACAGGACGTTGTTTTAACGTCAACAGGTTAAAAGCGAAATATTGATCATCGGCAACTGGCAATTCAAGCAAGTTAATCTTCCTTCCCAAGCACAAAAGTCTTCAGCTATCAACAGGATGAAATGGAAGAAAGACGTAACCTTCATTACTTGTCCCACACACCGTAAAATACAGTGGGGTAATAAAAGTTCGTTTATACTCCAAAAACCCGTCCCTCAAAATTTCCTAACCTTTTCTCAAAGCCAACATTCCGAAATTGATATTTCAATGCGATAATGTCCCACGCATAAAAACTGCCCACATACAAGTTTCCCAACACCCAGTAGGAATATGCAAGATCTCAATTCGACGTTCCCCAGGTGTGATTCAGCAAACGTAAAATACCTCGGGGTTCGAAGAGCGTCAGGACGCCAAGAATCCATAAGCACATTAGAGGTGACTCGTAGCGTCGAATGAAGTCCACAGTGATATTTTTGGACGAGTATAGTAAGATTTGTGCGTGGGGTATAAGTGACGAAAGAATAAGGGCTTGTAAGAGAGGGGGGTTCAAGGGGGCGAAGGGGGGACTGCCAACCGTCAATTTTAACGGTGGAAGGGGAAGATCCTCCTCGGGACGCCTACGTCGTCTATTTAAACTCGAGGAACATTCGCGATTTCTATCAGAGTATAGGGAGAGCTTTTGCAAGCCTAAAGTCCTGAACTTTTACATTCTTTTCGTCAAGATCCAAAGAGCTTAAAGACCGCAGCCATCGTTCACCGTACGTTTATAAACAGTTACAGATTAGACTTACGTATAACAGAGTTTTGCGTGACGAGTGCATTTTTTTCCTGACTTTAAGATTATTTAACATATCAATACGATAGAAGGTTTACACGAAATCCTATCTTACCGCTATAATGGATAAATCTAACTGGTATTATCGTTATAAGTGATAAAAAGGCCTTATCACTCCACTAAAATTACGTATTCAATAAACCTCGCGTCTCGTTTAACTTTATTCCCTGACCTGATGTTAAAGCCTACTTTTTTTTATTGATAACAATGTCGTAAATACGTGCGCGCCCGCGTGTCAAACGTCAACATACCTTTTGTGCATGGAGAAGCTGGCTTAATAATTTTTTTCTCTGTCAATTTTTTTTTTTATTCGATTCTTTCTCGTTGTTTGTGATTTTCAATTCAGACCCGACTGTGTTTGCATACATATTAATTCCAATAACCGTTAAACGCGCTTAGTATTAGGTACAATGTGCTTAAACCTGACCGACCTTAAATCTCCGACACTTTTGACCCTAATCTAACTTAACGTAGTGTAACTACAGGGACGTTTAAGAAGATACTTAGATATTAGACAAGGAATTGTAGTGTCTAGTGGTGCGCGCGGATCGCTACGGTATTATTTGGATTCCGCGATTTTTTGTTTTCTTTCGTTCCTTGCTAGAACTCACGATATTCTATGCTGATGATCACGCTTTTTTTTTCCTTACTATTCCTTGTCTCAAGCGTTAACCTCAAATTATGTTATGCATTACACGATATTAAGTGGGACATTGATGAGAATAATCTTAACGTTCTGTGTTTCGTAAGACTTAAGGATCTCTAAGCGATTAATGTAAAAAAAAATACGAAGTGAGATTTGATTTTTTGTACGGTTAAAAATTCAATTTTCATTGCGTTAGTCTAAATATCAAAGAAGCATATCGATTCGCGGTTATCGACGTGGCAATTTTCATCACCCCGGTTTGTCGATCTTAATTCTTTTTTTTATTTAAAAAATCTCTGTCATACGTCACAATGCTAATTGCAAGGTAAACATTGTTGCAAATTTTGAAACTCAAATTTGAGCTCGTTACTAATTAATTTTGATCGCTTGTCACCAATTCTCGATTCTACGTTAGCGTGTATAGGGGTGTGAAAAGTCGCGTAGTAAATATGGGATTCAAAAGGAAAAAAACCACCTAACGATAAGAAAATACCTATGCAAAACTATACGTCGAGATTACAATAGCCTACGCCAAAAACACCGTATCATCTAATTGTGCGAGTTACAAAGACGCCTGGAATATTATTACCTCCACGCGGAACCTGACTGTATCTAAACTTTGGCTCACCGGAAGGAAGGGATCGCTCGTGAATAGTGGTCCCGTTGGACAATTTCGAATAAGATTCTGAGAAACGGTAATCCGTGAAACAACACCGAGATATTCCAATCGGAAGAGAAAAGGAAGAAAAAATCCTTTCAATGAGCCATTTTTTAATTTTCCCGGCTGTTACTAAAGCCGTACGGAATAACTTTCAAAAATTAGCACACACGATCCTAGCATATTAGGTATAACCTAAGCATAATAAGTCTACGCACCCATAGTATACCTTTAAATACCGCTACTACAGAGTTACACCTTTTCTACGGTAGTCAGTCATGGTATACAAAAGCGCTTTCTCGACACGCCCCAGAGATTTTTTTTTGTATTTTTTTCATTTTTTCCCCCTCTTTTAACCATTCCTCGCATTTCTCAACCTCTACTCGAAAAAATCACCACAATTAAAATGACTCGTCAATTAAAATTACTCACTTGGATTGATTTTTTTTCCCTTCACAACGTATCTCAATTCTTCTTGTGACACAGATGTCCGTTGTACCTCTCATGTATCGCGAATGGTGGGACGACTTTGATCGACCTACCTCACGGCTCATCGATCAGCACTTTGGCAGCGGTCTGAATCGTGACGATCTTCTATCAGGACTCTCGAGCTTGAGCTTGAACCGACCAAGGTCGGCATTTGGCAACAGTGGATACTACCGACCCTGGAGGAACGTGGTGCGTCAGAATTCTGGGGGTGCAAGTACAGTTCAGGCGGACAAGGATAAATTTCAGGTAAGCTCGATGATGGGGATTCATATTATTGCACCACGTGGCTTTTGTTGGACGAATCTCTTAATTGCTCCCTGTTATGATTTTGGGGATATTTTGCGTTACTTTGCTTTGTTGGTACCGGGTTGATGGGATAACACAAGAATTTTGTTACTTTATCTTGTAGGGACAATGTTCTTTGTTTCTCGTAGTGGGTCTGCGTGGGATTTGCATGAAAAATTGTAACGTGTATCGCATTGCGTTGTTTTGAGGTTAGAGTTTACTTCTTTTGGGACAAAGTTTTGTGGGAATGTTCAAAGCTTCATTTTTTTTTGTTTTCGTTGATTGAATTTTTTGCAACGAACAACCGTCGTCTTTTCCATGGCGCGGAATTGGGCTGCCATGGAAAAGACGAGGGTTGTTCGCGAAGCTGAACTCTTGACCTTTGTTAGATCCTTAGTGTCTCGTTGGATCTGTTCCTTTTACACTATACCTTCTACTCAAATGAATTTTAAATATTCGTTTGCTGAACTGCCAGTAGAATAATTATTACCTTTTCCCCTGTTTTTTTAAGGATATACTTTTTCACGCTTTTTCAAATTCGAGTAGTAAAAATCAACCTCTTGACAATGATATTTAACTACTCGCAACACGTTTCATACGACTATTCGTGAAAAGTGCAAATATGACAGAGGATATTACGATGTTATTTTTGAAATTTAAGAATTTTCAGAATTTTATATAAATTCAAGTGACGTCTGCTCTCTTCATCCTTATGGGGCAAGTTTGCATTTTTATTATAGTAAAAACAGGAACGTTAATCAAAAGTGTTATTATGTCATAACTTCAGTCAAGATTAACTAGAGAATTTATAATGCTTTTATTATTAATTCTCAATCGAAAACTTCTTCCCCACTGTAAACGTTTATTTGTCAAAAAGCAATTCAGCACCGTAGACGAGCAACGGCTATCTCGCAAGTATCACAAAATTGTGAAAACTTGTGAGATAGTCGTTGCTCGTCTCAAGCTAATAATAATTAAGTGAAAAACTAGATAAAAATTGTTAAATCACACAGCAAAAAATTTAGTGACACAACAAATTATCGAATACTATATCGTAGTGGAAATAGACAAAAATATGATCTAATTAATAAAAAATTTGTACAGTAATTAAAGTATCAGTAACTATTTCACTTCACTGGCCAGTACCAGAAGGGCACGATGTTTACCACGATTTATGTTAATATTACGTTAAGTCAGAAAATATTTAAAACAAACTCCAAACGTCGATGACTCAAGACAGAATATTCGTAAAGATGAAAATTTGAAAGTACTTTTTTTTTTTTAATTTCAGAGAAGCGGTTGCAGGTTCTTGTTAATGTCTTGTATAAATATCGATAACCTATTTTATACTGGATAAAACGTGCCTTAATTTAAATTCGATTATTACTACTTCCCTTTTATATATTTCAATATACCCTTCACTATATAGACTAATGTAACTTAGTAATTCGTTAGCATACTAACAGCCACCGCCTTATGAGAAATTCTCTAAACACGTAAATCTCCCAGATATGTCAAACGCACTACACCTTCACAACAGTAAAGGTATCGGATCTTAAACTTTTCTCTTTTTTTACACCTTTTCAAAAATCGTGCACGCTCTTTGGATTTGTCTTACTGACCTTTTGGCACGATTTCTTTTATCGTTTTCGTACGTTTGAAATCCCTCAAAGCATTACCTATCTATTATCGCGAGCTGCCAGTCGATCTTTAAATGCACGCACGCAGTCACACAAAATAAAAGCCTGAGTAAACTCTCCCCTCTGGTACAACTCTTTCAATTAGGCGCCAAAGCATCTACGATTCTCACACGCTACCTAACACCACATAATATTACACCTTTGGATTCACGTGAAATCTGCGACTCGGAGCGATCGATGGGCTTTTAGCAACGCAAAGGCGAAAATTTATGTTAAGCGGGTGCATTCGTATTAAATGAAAATACAAAAAAAAAACTCAAAATGGAAGCTCTTGTTAAAAAAAAAAAAGAATCGAGTCCAGTGTACACTTAACGCATAACCGTGACTCTTAAATCAAGAGATGAACTAAATTCTGGATCAGTCCAAAGTGCCATTGATCGTTTTCGAGTCAAAAGAAATTAGTTCAAAATTCCCAAAAACAAAATTTCAAAGAAATAAGAACACCAGAAGGCCCGTACTGCAAAAATTTTGGAAGTCGATTATTTTCAAGCATCGTAGCACACATTTATAATACGTGACTCAGCCACGCGTTCGCAGCTGGTGAAGTGTACGAATTATTTTTGGATTTGCCTGTCTTCCCACTGTAGCCAGAAATAGCCACCAGAAATTATCCGAAAATATCGGAGAGAAATTTTTTCCCCTGTTAAATATAAGACTCTAAAAGGAACTGATCTACTCCTCCTCTTCCCCCCTTCGGTCCTCCCGACCACCCCCCACCGTCTTCGACTTGTCTTTTTCGACTACAGAAGTTTCAAGTTTTTTTCTTGTTCCTTTTAGTAGTAAAGAAAAATGTCAAATGCTCGGGGATTATGTGCTACGATACCAAAGCATCACAGGTCTAATATGATTTCGAAAATGCATAAAGTAAGAGGAGGGCCTATATGTCGTCAAGATCTGACAAAATTTCCTTTGCGATTAGGTTTATGGAATAAGAGAATTGCCGATTTAAAAAAAGTGTTTGGAACTCAGTCTTATCAAGAAGAGAGAACGATGGACAGGAATTGAGCGTAACAACGCCCCCGGCGTCGGGGCGCCGCCCGTCGCGCTATACACCTTCGTTCGTGCTCCAAATATATGTATAGAAAAATAAATCCTTAAAATTTTTTTTTATCTTAACGAGAGCGATCAGTATAAACTTTGCTTTATGTACAGCTATACAATTAACGTCCTCTGCTACATCGAGGAGCGCGATAAATTAATCACAAGACCCGTTTGCCTTTCTGTTGTTGTTACTTTACGTTAACTACTAAACAGCACGATGTTCTCCTTCCTTTTTGATAACAATATCAAACTGACACGGCACGAAACGGCCACATCCGGTTAACGCGATTCTATAAGGGGGCACGAGTCTATAAGGCTCATTTTCTGAATTTTTGCGATTGCACGACGATCTGTCTTTTTCGATCGTGCAAATTCATTACCACCTACTTGTATGTAAACGCGCCTCTTCTACGAAAGAACTTTGTCTCACACAAGTAGGTGCGCCCGAGAGCTACATTTTTCCGGTTAACTTTTGTACTATTACAAAAATCAAGAAGACCGACGAGTGTTACATAAAGCGTTGTAGGAAAAGAGCTTTGGAAATCGTTTGAATAAACGTGACTAGTCTTTACATCTTTCAGAGGAACCTATTTAAGGGCGCTGGATCAAGTAATCTAAAAACTAAATCCTCTCCACTCTCTCTTCACGCAATAATATAATTATTAATCCAAAATACGCCTTTGCACAAGTTTACTTGGTTGTTCCCCCACCCTGAGGTGGGTAACAACACAAAATTAGCCAAGTATAATCAGTGCCAAGTTATTCAAGTGTGCTAGTAACTAGCTATTGGTCTTCTACAGATATCAGAATCTGACTTGGAACTAGAACCTTCAGAGATTTTTTATCAATTTAAGTCACACACCGAGTGATCAGTGTGTGTTTTAAGTTTTGACAGAAGCTTCTTTTTACTCCTTATGAGAATTTCAGTATTAACAGAATTTTTTTGCCAAGTACAAGTCATACGTAGAAATATATAGTTATCGGTTGAGTAGTTAAGAAAAAAAAGTATTTATGCAACTTGACCTTCAAGTCAACTAAATTTGACGCTTACAGGTGATACTGGATGTTCAGCAATTCTCACCGGAGGAGATCACGGTGAAGACGGTCGACAATAACGTGATCGTCGAGGCCAAACACGAAGAGAAGCAAGACGAGCACGGCTATATCAGCAGACACTTCGTCAGAAGATACGTCCTGCCCTCGTCTCACGATGTGGAAAATGTTACCTCGAACCTGTCCTCGGACGGTGTTCTAACTATTACAGCACCGAAAAAGGTACTGCCTGCGTCAAATCCAAAAACCCTCTCGGAATTTTGCCTCTCCTCTCGGTGTTTCGCTCGCGAAAAATCGCGAATGGATAGACAAGTAACGCTGCTTTGCTTTTTGCTCGGTTCTCTGGCTTTTTATTCCAATCCACGGGCGAGGACTCTCGCCCCTGTGCCCCTCTATTTGTATTCTTTTGTCTCTTTGTATGTCTCTTGAGACAGGATTTTGTTTCAGAGAGTGACGTTGCCAGGGACAAATCTCGATCGTACTCTAAAGCGCTCTAAACCACAAAAAGAAACCTTTTTTAATTATTGATAAATCGTTACATTTTTTTAAGCACTGTTTATGTTTCAACTAATGCTTTTGTTTTGGGGGGATTCTGTGTAATGCGACGGTGGCGCTACTTGACTGTTTTAAATTGAATTAATTAATGACGACGTACAACACTTGTGTGTATTGTTTCTGGTGCGTGACAATTCGTATGTCCGCAACGTTGGTAGTAAAAAAAATATATGGAAAATTATTAAAATTGTTTTAATACAGCATGTAGCGACACCATTAACCACGCGTACAGCTTTGATTCTGTACGAGATTACACTTTTTTATTTTGGGTACCAAATGTTTATTTGGTTTTTTTTTGAATCTATTATTTGAACGGCTGGCTTACCTATTTCTTTTTTCGCGTTCTTCAAAATCCATACTCCAACCACATCAGACACGGTTGTGAACGGATTGTTTTAGCAACGACCCCATAGGGTGCTCTATAAAAAATACAAATAACCCACCGGTTAATTTTATTCTGTTAACTAACAATTTTTATATACTGAAATGTTTCAGTCTTTAACGCCAGCTGGAACCGAGAGAGTTGTCAATATTGTCAAAACTGGAGTACCAGCAGCGAAATCCGAGGACGAACAGAAAAAGAGCAACAATTAAAAGATCTTGTCTCGTATAGATGCAACGAGAATATAACGTGGAAAGAATTAATTATGATTCCATCTTATCATGAAGTACCAGAGAGAATTGCTCTAGTTTTAAACACAATTATTTATAATTGCGTCCTGTATCTGCTCTGATAAGTGATCTTGAGACTCAGCAACAAATTACAGGGCTCATATATGTGAACGTCCTTTTTATAACAAATAAAATTAATAATAAAAGCATTTCCAAGTACATGTTTGTTAATCACGTAAATTGAAAAAATAATTTGACAGAATTCAAGAGTATCAATTGGCAGTTAAAAAGTTAACTACCTCTACCCCAACCCAATCCGTCAAAATTAGTAAATAACAATGACAGAGGTGCATCGCGCATCCTTGAAGATAACAAATCTAATTGTAAAGAAGGCAGTCAGCAGCAATTAAAAAAGTAAAATTTGTCGATACAGAATAGAAATATTTTGAAAAAAAGTACATACGGTAAGCGGCCACTCCGTGCTGCTCTCGTTATGTGTCTACATCTTCACCACGTAGATAGACACATGCGACGTGACGACGTCCTCGATGCACGAAGGCTTGAAAAGGGACTTCCGGCGTTCTTCGGAACTCCAAACGGAATGAAAGTTTGTTTACGAATGCGCCGAGACGCCGGGCACCGCTCCTTTTATAAGCGGCTGTGACGCAGCCTAGAACATTCGCTGCGTCGCCCTGCAGACCCTTCCCACTATTGCGCATCAGCCTTTTACATGAATTTTCTTGTTAAAAATTCAAAATAACGAGTCGCCAATGGCTCAATCAAATGTAAAAAATATCCCTCTTCAATATCATATAAAGTTCGGTTAAAAATTCGATGTTTTTCGTCAGTTATTAACAAAATACTGAGTATTGATCCAAGCCGGGAGAACGAGGATTCTGGCACGTTCGCACAACCTGTCCCCCATACCCGAACCTAACTTTACCCGCTCCTCTCGTCCCAGCACGTCTCGCCGTATCTCCAACCGGCTTTGTCGATACGGAACGTAAACAGCTCCTCAGCCAGTATAGTACTAAGAAAGTGCGCATTTATGCAACAGAATATTTTGGGTGAACGACCGTTGCGTGCAAACATGAAACTGTGCTACGACAAATGATCTCAAATGATACCATGTGATTATTCAACCTAGAACCTGATTCAAGCCTAGTTTTCCAGTTTTCTAGAATCTTCCTGATATTCATCTCCATAATATCTGAAGCAATATTGGAAGTACTATTAAATATTATAGACCATTAAAGTCATGGAAATTAAATGTTTTCGAAGATATCCTTCGAATTTTTTCAATTATTTTGATTTTAGTGCATTTTCTCAATTCTGTGAATACGGTATTTCTAACGCTTCTACCGGCTTCTGGAATATTCTACGCAGCAGCCTGCCGTGCCGGCCGATCGATACAGCGAGAACTCCGCAGTAGATTATTGACCAAATGTGTATATCTGTATTTCTTGGTTCTATTTTGTTATGGTTGTTATATTCTGTTTTATACCCGTTATTGGAAATTTAATACGACTTACATTTTGCAATCAAACAGCTCGTTAAGGTAGAAATTCAATATATTAATTTTAATGGACATTTGATATCAAATAATTTGATAGATTGGCATATATTTATAAAGTATTTATTATCTTTGACTCGTCGTATATATATTTATATACATGCAAATGCAAAAAAACATATAGGAAATGACAAGACTACTTTATCAAATGACAACAAGGAAGTTTAACCAGGAACCTGTACGTATCCAATATACATACCAGTTGCGTACCAACGAATTCTTTTCACCTTGTAATAATTGAAGCATACATTACTGATAGAAGTTTCTGCTCCAAGTGAAATTCATTTATGCAAAATAGGATTCATTTTGAGATATGACGTTACGGTTAGGAAAATGGTAAAATCTTCAAATATATTTAGCCAGGATATGACATAAGCTTCATAAATGACATTACTTATAAATTAGGTCACGGATATAATTGTAAAAAGTCATAGATTCACAATATTTTTATTCGGTACGTAACTTTTACCTTGTAATTTTTTTCCATTGGCCATTAACCACTTGAATCAACAATAAATTCACGTCAGCTACAACCGGCGTGGTATATAATGTTAGAATGTTGTTTTTGAGGATTCCCTAATACTATCTAATTATCTTTATATATAAACATATTGCATGTACATGAAAACACGAAAAAGTATTGATAAGATAAAAATGCTACACTTTTAATGCAAAACCAATTATAATCAAAATAAATTTGACACAAGTGTATCTCCAATCTTGACAATTATCTTTAATATTCCTTTTAGGATCTCTTACCGATTGCTTATCACATCATATTAATTCATCATACTCAATGATATTATTATTCTGTTTAGCACTAGATTCATCATGTCAATTCATTTATCAAATAATCAGTACAATATATTTTCTATATACGATAATAGAGTCAAATTATGAATACCCTCTTCGTTCTTAATAAAGAAGGGAATGGTATATAACAAAGTCAATTTCAAAAAACGAAAATTAATGAAAAAATAATTTAATTTGAACTGAAAATGTCGACTGTTACCTGCGGAGCGAAATTAGAAATTAGAGTTAAACTATCTGTCAATGTATAAAATGCTGGTGCAGGATACCCTTTCTTAAAAATTCCAGTTCTCCGTGTATAGTGCCACTTCTATACGGATCCGGCCATCTGCACTTCCATTATACTTTTTCTTTTTCGGCCGTCTCGAATCCTTGAGCTCGATAAATGTACTGCGTAGAAGCCACGCTATGCGACCAGATATATATATATATATTCGTTTGTTATATATTCGATTCGATATATATATATATTCGATATATATATATATATATATATTATATAATTTACTCCGTAGTCTCATAAAATACGAAAATATGACAAATTCAAAAAACACTGTCATAAATGAACCGCACATCATTGCTTAATCAGATTTTCTAGTTATTTATTAGATTCAAGTTATTAAAGTAATACAAATTATTAACTGTAATGCTTGTGATGCATTGTATTAAAACAAAAGTTAAATTTTTAATGGCTAAGTTTTTCACTTTCGGATAAAGTTTATCCTGCGGATAAACTCTTAAAACATGAACATGATTGGTTAGCTGGTGATTTATCCGTAGGATAAATTTGATCGGAAAGTGAAGAAATTGGTCATAAAGAGGAGAAAGGTATTGTTCAAATATAAGGCATATTTGTTCTAGTGTATTTAAGTGCTCCGAAGCATCATAGGTGTGTTCAAAAATGAGACAAAATCGTTGAGAGTATCGTCGTGTCTCGGTCAAATTCATTCAGAAAACAGAGAGACAACGATTCTCTCAGCGCTGTCGGCTCATTTTCGAACACACCTATAACGCTTGGGAGCACTTAAAAACGATAGAATGAAAAGTCCTATATATTATAGTTGTCAATTAAGGCAAATATTTTATTCAAATTCATTATATCATATCTTATATCTCCTGTTAGTTATAAATATACACATGTACTTGCAATATAAAAACTCGAAAATGAATTGCTAGCAGCACTCAACCGGATATTTTCAGTCGGTACAGACGGAAGGACGTGTTAACTATTTGACCTTATTTCGTCTGCTGTTTAAAATATAAAGATGGGGATAAATGTTCCGAAGGGCAAAGCCATTCCAGTGTTATAGGAGCCACTATTATAAGACAGCATGAGTAAAAAGAAATAAAGAAAGGCTATATATTGAGCCCATTGTGCTATATCAAAAAAGAATATATTGTATAGGCAGAGGATGGAAATAATACCAGAAAAATAAGTCCCTTCAGAAATTCATTGCTGAATAGTGGCAGCAGGGCATCTGAACCCTTGAAAATAAATCCAATGGAAGCAGAAGAATGGAGCAGCGTAGTTGGGATCTTCCTCAAGGGCAGGTATACATGCAACTACGTATGGTAGAGTGCTTCATAATCCTGCATGTATGTACGTGTACAGGGCTTACACGGTATGAACCTTCGGTTGAATTTTATATTCCTATCCAACCGTCCTACTGGATTCTGAACAAGGTTGACCCACTTGAGAAACCAGAAACGCAGCAGGAGGTCAAAACGCGTGCATTTTTATTTGAATAAAATTAACCTTAGTGCCGTTACAAAAACCTTCAAACTCATTGTCAAATTAAAAAAAAAAAAAATGCAGATCATTCTGAATGACCCACAAATTCAGTAAATATTACAACTATATATGTATACGTTTATAATATTGAATCAAGAGAGCTATACAAATTTCCTTGTCACATCCAGAAATAATACACAATTGACAAGTGTATTTTTTTAAATAATGTAATTCATTGCATTTTTAATATTTATCTTTAATGAATTTTAATTCAAAAACCTACATATAATATTGGATGATTATAATCTAGTCACATTGAATTTAGATATTTATATCATACAGATGTGTATTGTATACTAGTTAACGTTATTAGTTATAATTATTTTACAACGCATTCCTACTTGTTGTAATAATAATTGCAGGTATTTGGCTCGTTAAAACCGTTATATTTGTACCGTAAGGAAAATAAATAGTCTTTAGAACTATCCAAAATGGTGTTCAAATATTATGTTAGCGCATAAAAGCGATATGCGGTGAAAATAATTATAATTTATAATTAATATACATATTTCAGTACGTTTCTAATCATTAAAACAAATATTATGAAGTATACTACAAGTATAGTTGGGTGATTCACAGGTATCGGTAGCTATACCCGCATAGTAAAGACAACTATAATATTATTGCATTTACTATACTTGTTACCCATAATTATAATCTTTCAACTGTGGTATTTCGTGATGACCACATCGCGTTTTCTTTTTCTGAAGTAGCATCACTTTCGCCATAATCTTCATCTCCTAAACCGTGTGCTATATCGTCAGAGCTTATTGTAGCCATTTTCCTTAGCCATAGATCTTTAAAAACGAAAAATTGCGTTTTCTGCATGTAACACATAAATCTAAAAAAAACGGAATTCTCCGTCTCCCGTCAATGTTAAGAAAGTGGTCTAACCTTGTCGTTCTCGCTTGCTTATTGAGAGTCGGTATAGTAGGTAGCTAGGGGTATCTATTCTCATTTATCACTGGAGCATTCTATCTTTGTCATAAAATGAAATATGGAACAGATGCCCTACCAATATTATTTGACAATCTGAAATTTAATTGATATTATTAATACTCATGGTTTCCGGATGGAAGCCGCGTCTGTGTTCAGCTTGTTGCCGACGTTTCGCAAACGTTACAGTCT